>PITA01026812.1:0-22028 GCA_004023965.1 Spilogale gracilis
GGGGCCTGAGTCTATCCCCAGATGACTCTGAGCTCTAATCCATGGGGGCCTGAGTCTATCCCCACATGACTCTGAGCTCTAATCCATGGGGGCCTGAGTCTGTCCCCACATGACCCTGAGCTCTAATCCATGGGGGCCTGAGTCTGTCCCCATAAGGGACATGAGTACATGTCCAGGGATGCCTCCCTGCTCCTCAGGGTGAAGCGGACCATGACAGCTCAGACCTAGATCCCAGTCACAGGGCCTCGTCCATCTGCCACTTACTGAATTGGCTGAAAATTGCCACTCAGGCTGGGAGGTGACCGGGGGGAGCACAGAGGGCTGCAGGAGGGGACCTCTGTGTGACCGGGTGGTAGTAGATACCTGACCTAGATACCTGTGCACTCCCACAAGACACGCACCGTGAGAGTGACCCTTACTGTGCACTGTGACTCACTCGTGGGAGGGTGTCAGCCTCGGTCCCGGCTTGTGACACACGAGCCACGTGTGCCTGCAGGCCGTAATAAGCAGGGGAACCGTGTAGGACGAGGGCGGCCATGGCGACTCTCTAACTGAGCATTCTTCCTAGATACCTAAGATTGCTCTCAAAATAAAGACTGAGAAACAAAAATCCGCAGGCCTCTAACCCCAAACGTCTTCTGCCGCAGAAACTTTAAGTGGGTGTTTTCATGCTGACTAGTGGGCCTTCAGAGCCCAGGCCCGAGAACACTCCTCCGGAGCCCCTGAGCATCAGGGGACGCTTTACCTCTATGCCCCAGAAAGGGCCGTAGTGAAGCGGGTATCGCCGTCGTCCCCAGGAGCAGCACGCACGTCCAGGGACCACAGCGGGACGGATCGCTCCTACTGGTGGGGCCTGTGGGTGGTCCCGTTCTCTGAATGCTTTCTGAGTGTTTGGGAAACTCTGCCCGGCGTCGGGGTGAACGAGGACAGGAACGGGGAGGCCGGGCCGAGAGGGCTCACTTCTCAGGCCCCCAGGGCTCCCAGCCGGCCGGGGCTGGTCAGCAGCAAGAGGGCCAGGGCAGGAGGCTCCGCGGGCCACACAGGCGCCCGCCCCCGCTCACCGGCCTCCGTGTGTCTTTTAGGTGACGCCACGTACACCTCCTCCGTCGCAAGGAAAGGTAAGATCTCAGAATTTTGTGGTTAATTGTCACTCGGCCTGGATTCCTTCCCTGAAATCCCTAAATGTACCAAAAAGAGGGCAGGCCTCGCGGCTACCTGGTTCACCCAGGGGCACAGGCTGCGGAGGGCACCGAGCTGAGAGTGTGGCCTCCCCGCTTGCTGTCCCCCCTGACCCTCCCCAAGTCCACCCTGAGCCCCCACCCCCGCTCTGTTCATTAAAAGACTTTCTTTCTTCCTGCCTTGATGACAACGTCCCTGTCTCTCTCTCTCTCACAGGGGCGAGGACTGTCTCTCAGCAGATTTAGCTGGGTAGGTGACACTGCGCGTCTGCGCGGCTCCCTGTCCCTTCTGCCCCTCACAGCTGCCGGCGTCTGTGCCCTGCTCCACGAGGCTGCCTGATGACCCCCTTCTTCCCCGTCAGGCCTGTTGCCCGCGCCGTCGGGGGCCGCCTTCTCCCAAAGGGCATCCAGGACCCCCGCCACCGACCCCACCGTGGGGCATAGGCCCCTGCTTCTGCGCCTGAGAAAGTTCCCGACTTCCTTCCAACACCCGTCCCTGCAGGGCAGGCCCAGTGAGGCCCGGGGCCGGCAGGCCACCCAGACCACCAGGCCAGCCCCCAGACTGACCCCTGGCTGAGGAGACGCGATGCCGTCCCCTCCCCCGCCACACGGTGTCCTGAAGCCAGGAGACCAGGGGTGTGGTGGCTGCGGCGTAGCAATAAGGAGGGGGTAGCTCTTGGCCCCCCGGAGCGCCCCCTGAGGCGGCGAGAGCAGAGTGCCCTCGGGGAAATGCCGTGTCTCAGCCAGCTGAGAATGCCCTTGGTGTGCTAGGCCCAAACCTCTAGACGGGGTCGGTGATAAACGCCGGATGTGGTCCTTACGGTACCCGGACTGCGGGCTAAAAATGGAAGAGCAGCCACTGACCTACGGGCCGCGAGTCCTGGAAACCCAGCCCGAGTCCCCACACGTGGGCTCCGTTAATGAGCACCACACACGGATGAATCAAGTTTGAAAGAAAGAGAAAGGAAGGAGGGAAGTGAGGACAGTGAGGGGGAGGGACGCAAAGGCGGGGAGGCCCGCCCAGAAGGGTAGGGGTTCCGTGAGGCTCCTGGATTGCTGCACCATGTTCGCACATGGAATTTGCTGGAGCCCTCCATACAAATGGTTCTGAGCTTTTTCTGAAGCAAATGACTTTGCAAAAAAGGGGCCACGAGTGTAGGCAACAGGTGGGCTGGGCCTCGAAGCCCATTAATTTCTGACTTTCTGTGCCAGCAGGAGACCAGCATGACCCTGCAGAAGGAACCCTTGTCTTGGTAGCCCCGGGTCTGCCTCCTGACTCTCTAGGCACGGGCTGCTGGGCAGGATTCGGAGTCACCAGCCCTCGGGGAGTGTGCGGGGCGGGGAGGAGGCCCGTCCTCCCCTCAGGGCCTTTGAGCCCGCGTCACGGGGCAGCTAACCAGGAAGACCTCTGCTTCCCTTCGCGTCCCCCTTTTGGGGCCTACTAATCTTTATTCAGTTTCTCTTTTTTTTCCCCGAAGCAAAATCCCGCTCTCTCTTTCATTTGCTTCTGTGCCCGTTTTCTTGAGCTACAGGATGGCCTTCCTGCTTGGAGCTTGTGAAAGTCGCCCATTTCTTCTTCTAAACTAAGTCGCCCATTTCTTCTTCTAATCTAAGTCGAACATTTCTTGGTAAATTCCAGCTTGTCCAGAGATAGACGTGACCGAGAATTTCAAAGGAGGAAAAGTCAAGCAGATTATTTAATCTGAAAACCTGTCCTTGAGTTTTGTTCTCAGAAGCTCCTAGTTTTGGAGAAAAGCAAGAGAGACGGCAGGATGTAACACTGGTGTGCGAGGTTCTCCGCCACTGTCTGCCTGTGACGCCCGTGTGCTTAGCGGTGTCCTGTCCCTCCGTGGGACGGCCCGGGCCGAGCGCACCCGCGGGAACCTCTGGACCCCAGGGCAGCCCGCCCTCCACCTGCCACTGCCCACCTCTAGGATGAAGGGAGGGAGAGCGTGGACCCCGTGTCCTCCGCCCACGTGTGCCTGCGAGAAAGTTGCACGGACCCCAGGCGGAGGCAGAGGGATCTGGGCTCCATCGGAGGGCAGGTTTATTCCATTGACAGATTGTTAGGAGCGACCCGAGCGAGTCTCCCGTGTCCTGCTGGCAGAATCTGAACTCTCGGGCCCTGTCTGTGAAGACAGACCCGTGGGGAAGACAGCAACCTTATCTGAGGAAACCACCCCCAGCCTGCCTGGTGCCCACATGACCTGGTGCCCAAGGCTGGGAGCCCCGCATGGCAAATACTAACCACCCTGTGTCTGCACCCCCTGAGCTCCCCGCCGCCTTCCTCGTGTCCACAGGGGACGCTCCCGTTTGAAATTAAAGCATCACTGAAAATAGACTAGTCGAAGACTCGCACGTCCTGACGGGTCAGCAGTCACCAGCCGCTGCTCTGTGCCGCGCGGGGGGGATTACTTCCTCCCCCAGCGCGAGGGGCCTGCGGGCACTGGGAGGCCAGCTGCGGCGTCTCCTGGAGCAACAGTGTGCACGTGCCCAGAGCCTACAGGCTGTGCTGGCAGAGCAGTCCCTCCCGGCCACCCCTTATCGCCACCTTATAGATGAGGAACTGAGGCTCATTTGGCAGAGGTCACACAGCAGGGAAGCCGAGAGCTAGGGCTCCGTCCAGGCTGCAGGGTGCCTGGGGCTGGTGCGTGGGGGCAGCGACACGGCTTCCCGGCCGGACCTGCCCTCTTCCATTCTTCACGACCAGCCCAGATCCCGGGGCCCCCAGGAGGGTCCACACATCTGCTCCCGGGGCACCCAAGCTGTGGCCAAGGGTGCTGGTTCCTGGTCACCAGGGGAAAGCCTCATCCGGCCAGAGACTCTGAAGCTTGTCTTTCTGCTTTAGGAAAGTAAGGGCTTCAAAACTGTGCTAAGTTCAAGGCTCTGTATCCTCCAGACCTCCAGCAGAAGGGGCCAGATGGGGGGAATCTGCCCGGAGAAGCAGGCAGGGACCCCCCAGCACAGGCACCTGGCCTCCCGCAGCCTCAGGCCCGGGGACGCCGTCCCCACGCTGCTGTCCTGCAGGCAGATAGGCAAAGCCTGTCCACCTCGTCTTCCTTGGCCTGCCGCTCGCCTCGAAAGCCGTGCGGGGGCACGGGTCAGCTTTCTGATCTTCAGGAGAGCGTTTGGGCGCTCATGCCCCAGGACTCGGCAGGCCAGGCTGGGCCCCCAGTGCAGCGTGGAGCTCAGCCCTCGGCTGCACAGCGGCTTCTCCCGCCCAGAGGGCCGCCCTCAGAGCCGTCTGCTCTCTTGCAGGGAGCCGAGGGGCAGAAGCCGGGATTGGGCTATGGACGCAGAGCTCCAGCTCACAAAGGACTCAAGGGGGCCCATGATGCCCAGGGCACGCTTTCCAAAATCTTCAAACTGGTAACGTAACCCTCCTGAATGTCGGGGATGCACTGGGGTGGGCGGGGGTGGGGGGGGGCTCCAGGCTTTCCACCTGTTCCTCTGGGGTTCACCGGTCAGGCTGCCTGGCTCAGGGACCTCGAGGACACGTGAGGGGTCCCACGTGGGGCTCCATCATGCCCGGGGAGGTGGGGAGGGGCTGTGCCAAGGCCTGAGATCTTTGACCCCCCGAGGAAGGGAGCAGGGGCCGAGGGACCAGGGCAGGTCAGTGATCGGGGGGACAGAGATCCCAGGGGCCCCACGGGGCTGCCTGACACAGACAGTGGAGTCACTGACCCCGGGGACCAGTTAGGGGTGAGCTTGGCAGGGCCCAGCACCTGGGCCTAGACGGGGTGTGAGAAGACAGGGTGAGGACGGCAGGCGGGGGCAGGCCCTCCAGCTTTGGCCGGGGTGCTGAGAGGCCTGCAGTCAGCTGAGCCCCAGAGAGCCCCAGGGCTGCCCAATCTCTGCTGATCGAGACAGATCGACTTCCCGGGGTGCGGAGGGACCCGCCGCCTGCATTTGTTCAGGGACGCTCTCGCGGGCCCCGGGGCTCACAGTGATCCCAGGCCTCACTCCCAGTTCCGGGGCAGAGCCTGCAGGACGCCGTCCTCAAGGGCTGTACACCTGCTTGGACTCTGGACATTCGACAGCCCCGGGGAAGGGGCCGACCCACCAGCAGCCGCCGTCCCCGGGGGCAGAGGCCTCACCTAACCACAGGGCACTTCTGCTATCCCGCAGCTGCCCCCATGCCCTGCCCTTCTGCTATCCCGCAGTGCGGGGCTGGCTGTGAGCCCAGCTGGCCATGCCCACCGTCAGGGGTCTGGAGCTGCCCCAATGCCCTGTCTGTCTGCGGTTGGGCTCGCTCCACCGGCAGGTGCTTGCCGGGCATCACCGCGTGCTCTCTGGGAGGGGAGCGTGCAGAGAGCGTGTTCTCACGGGGGGGTGCAGGTGGGAATGAAAGCCACGCAGACGAGACAGGGCAGGGCCCAGCCAGCTGCCCACGGCTCCAGGGAGGGGCCAGACAAGCCTCGGGGGCCAGGGTCGAGGAGCTGGTCACACAGCTGGGACGGCCCCAGGCTGGAGAAGGCAGAGGCCCCGGAGTAGACAGGTCAGAGGGAAAGGTGGGCCCCTGGGACCCCTCAGAGGGCTGTGTCCCCTCGGTCCCCTGACACTTGACAGACTTGGGTGTTCACACTGAAAAAGGCGTGAGTCGCTGCCAGAGACCGGCCCAGGGTGGGGGGTGTTTCTCTGCCCCCCCCAATCCGGGGTCTTGCCGTGGAGCCGAGGTCCCGGCCACAGTCCGCACTCAGGGCTCACAGCTGGACCGGGACAGGGATGCCCCCCAGCGGGGACACATCGCCCCTTTGCGCACAGCCCAGGACAGTCCCCAGGCTGACTTGAGGCTCGAGGAGCATGTCCCTCACTGGACAGGGGCCCCCAGGCGGACGGCTGGGACACCACCGTCCGAGGCCGCGTTCCCATGTACTTTCTCCTTAACCAAGTGGCTGTTTCACTCACTAAATCCACGCGAGGCCGTTGGCTTCTGTGCGTCACGGCGCGAGCTGACAGCGAGCCACAGCCACGGGCCCCTGCGGGTGCCCCGGCCGGCTCCCTGTCCGACCTCAGGGAGCGTACCCGGGGAGCAGACGCCAGCCCGGGAAAGGCAGGGCTGGGGGCTCAGGGCAGGAAAGGCGCCAGCAGAGGCGTAAAGGCCCCCGTCGAGAGAAAAGGAACTCATGCAGGACTGCGTGTGTATCGTTGCTGGTGGGGGACAGGCGTCGCTGCACACAAGGAAAGACGAGAGGCCCAGTAGGAGGGGCCGTTAGCGGGGGCGCCGCCGGCTGCTGTCCCCCACCGCACACAGACACATCGCCGATCCTTGCTCCCGTGAGAGCCTCGTCACCTTGTGTCTTCAGGCCGGCGGGCACATTCTGGGGAGGCATGCGTTTCACGGAAACCGCACATTCTAGGGGTTCTGGGTCCCGGGTGAGAACAGGGGCGTCCCATAGGCTCCACCCGTCCTCAGACAGCCGGTTGGGGTCAAGTCGCAGCTTGATTTAACATGATGAGGCTCTGCCGTGCGCGGCTCGGCGGGACGGTGCTGGGGGCAGGACCCGTGCCTCCTGCAGGCTCCCAGTCCCCCCGGTTCAGGCTCGGCTGCGGCCAGCCACGCACGAGGCCCCGCAACCCCAGTCACCCCGATAGGAGGTCTCTAACTTCAGTGAAGGTGCTTCCTAAGCGGCCTACTAACACATCAAGGTCTTACCCTTTATGGTGGAGGAGTTTGGTCTGTAGCCCAGATAATCGCGGGCTAGTGTGTGTGGTGTGTCCCATGGCGTGTTGCGGGCGGGGTCGGCTCAGCGAGCACACGCGTGTGGGGCCCCCAGCCCGAGTCCAGGCTCGGCGGGTGCTGGGCCCAGATAGAGGGGACAGGTCAGGACTCGGCCTTGGAGGAAGGTCGGCCCTGTCCAGGAAAGGGCTTAAACCTGTGATGAGAACGGTCATCAGGCACGCTGACTCGTGTCACGGCTGCTCCAGCGCAGGCAGGACCCTCTCCCCAGGGGATAAGGAGTCTAGCTCTACCCCCACGTTCAAGTCACCGAGGTCTCATCCGGATGTGTCTGCCCCATCCTGCAGCCGGGCCGCGAGACGGTGACGGTGAGGAACCACTAGCAGATCTGGGTCCAGACCCAGAAGTGCATTCGGAATAGTGCGGTTTCCCCGAGAGGCTCGAGCCTGGCCAGGCAGGTGCCCACCTCTGACCCTCCTGCGGTCCCTAGGCGGTCCCTGGGGCCCCCCAAGGCTTTCTGCCCCTGAACGTCCCAGGGGGATCCCAGAGGTGCACCGGTAAGGACTTCCCTCTTGTCTGTGAAACACAGTCGTACCCCTTTCTGCGGGGAGCGATCCCGGCACGGCCAATCCCACCGAAGGAGCGGCCGGCCGACACGGTGACTCCAGGAACGGCGCCTCTGTGCCCGGGTCATCCGTGCAAGCCCGGTCCCCTGGCCAGGGTGAGACGCCTGCAGGTCGAGCAGGCCCGCCCCATCCCTGTCCAGCGCATTCATCGTGTGTGATGAACCTCACCTTGAACACAAGCGTGAGGCCCATTTGTTTTTAGTTGGTTCAGTTTTTTTCCTACATTTCTGTTTGTACAGTTTAGAAATTATAAAGCTTCTGTGGGGTTCAAGGGAAGCTTTAGTTTATCAAATTTCAATGAATATGGCTTTCATTAGCATTTACTACATGAAATGTTCATGAACTGGCCACCATGGTCATAGGGCTGAACGAGCCCATGTGTGCTGTTGCCGACGATAGAGGGGGCTCCAAGGAGGTGGGTGGGGACGGTGAGTCTCCCAGTATTTAAGTGGGTGTCCTTACCCAGACTGTCCATCTTTGTGGGCTGGAAACTGGGTGAAGAGCCCTGCATTTCTCCCAATCGTTAGGGAACTCCATCCAAATATTATTAGAGTTTCTTATTTCTAAATGCACAGCTGAGATGTGCTCCCACACGGGCGCAGAGGCGGGAGCAGAACACACGACCCTCCAGCAGGCCCCATTCCTTCCTAGCCCAGACGCTGCTTCGGGCCGACCCTCCTCTCACGGCCCAGCCCGTCCACTCACCTGAGTCCAGGGCCGACCATGTGTGCACATGCTGAGAACACGGCAGGGAGGAGAGCGTGCGGCCCGGCAGGGAGCCCGGCTCTTGCCTGTGGCAGGGGGTGTGCTCCCCAGTGGAGACGATGCTGCCCCCGTCACGGTGTGCAGCCGGTTTCCCTCTGCGACCCTGGAATCTCGAGAAAAAACGCAGGCCCTTGTGGACGCGCTCACGCCGCTGACGGCCATCAGTGCCCCTGGGAACGAGGGCCTGGAGCTCCTCCGGGGGTCCCTACACACTGGATTGGCGCGTGCTCCGGGGTGCTGGGAGACAAGGAGTGAGAGCCTCGGCCTCAGAGTCAGACGACATGGTCTGCGAGCAGGGGGCCCGACGGGGAGGTCCGGGCACAGGTGCAGAGGCCCCGACGGCCCATGCCCATCACCTAACTGTGTGTCTCCTCTTCTCAGGGAGGAAGAGAGGGTCGTTCCGGATCCCCCATGGCCAGACGCTGAAGCCCTCCCCGGGAGTCCCAGAACCCTGTCCTCAGCTTCTTAATATAACTGCCTTACGATTTTAATACCGTCCACACCCGCCCCTACTCGTAGCAAACACCCCCCGCCTAATGCCCGTTGAGTTGTGCACACGGTAGGTCAGGCACGTGGCGTCCTGCAGGCGGTTCCTGGCCATCGGCTAAACGGAGGACACGCAGCACATTCCGCGGTGACTTTGCATCTGAAGAGAGCGCGTCCTCGAGGTCCCTCCGCCGTGGCCCCGACGCTCGCGGCTCCGCTGCGTGGACGCACGTTGCAGTCCAGCCTCCGGCCTTGGTCTTGCTTTGCTGGCTCAGCACCCCGGCTTCCCAGCACTGCCGTGCGGACGCCGCCGTGGACACAGGGACACGCGCGGGGCGGTGAGGACTGCTGATCCGAGCTTCCTTTGGTTCCTTTGCTTCCTCTCCCGCCCCTTGCTCACCTGCTAACACACACTCACTCCCCTCCAGGACGAGGCAGTCGGGCGCGGCGCAGGGGGCTTTCGGTACGTGAAGTGCGGTCGGGCAGCTGGGAGGAGTCCCATGTGGTGGGCGCAGAGGGGGCGCCTGCGGGCGGCGGCTGCCCACCACACCCGGTTGGCGGATTTCGGGTGCGGCAGCGAGGGGGACAAGGAGGCAAAGTCGGGCTGGGCTCCGGCCCCAACAGGAAACAGGATCTTCTTGGAAATTAGGTGACGGCACCGTGGGGGCCAGAGCGGCTTCTACGAACAGCCTGTTTCCCCACAGAGCCCAGCGGGAGGGTCCAGGGAGACGCTCGTCTCAGAGCGGGACAGGAGGAGTTTCTGGGTGGCCTCACGGCATCACCCTGGTCACGGTGGGAGGTGACTGGCGGTGTCCTTCTCACGGCAGTGCACACGGCAGATACTAACCCCCCGTGGGCAGAGACCCTTCTGTCCGCTTGCATCCCAGACATGGACATGTGTAGCCAGTAGGCTTCGGAGGACCCGCCTCCCGAATCGACGGGCAGGACGTCGTGGGCCGGGCGCGGCCGGCCCCGTGAGCAGAGACGGGCTCCTCTGAATCGTGTTTTGCTAACTTGAGCTGACCTCTCCTGTGCTCCCCGTGTAGCATACTGACCCCACTTTTTGATTTTAGCGTATGTCTCAGAGGCCTTCCGAGGAGCCCCACCCTGGCATCGTCCTCCCTTAGAACGAAGATGAGGACTAGTCAGCATATTGGCATAATCCCGTCCTAATTTCCATGTCCCGTGGGGTTTAATATAGTGTCTATTAACCGATAGCCTCAATGATGAGAGGGTTATGGGGGAACAGGGAACAAAATCTTAGAAACAAAACCTCCCAGTTTCGTCTCACACACACACACACACACACACACACACACACACGCTACACCTTTGTGCCGACTGTTGGCCAAGTGATCTCTGCGTGGCTACGCCCAGACAGCATGCGCTGTGACGGCGGGGACCTCGTGGAAACTACACACCGTTCCTGAATATCAAAATAAAATAATAAACTTTTAATGATACTCGTATGGGTGTCTTCTTTTATCTTTGTTCTGGTCTCGGAACATGAGCCCCAGCGAAGCAACGAGAAGTCGCGTCTCGGGGGGACGCGCGTGCAGGGCGTGTTGGAGGGGGGGTGCGGGCCGGGCCTGGGGTTCTCGCTTCAGTAAGAGAGAGGGCTGAGGTCACACTTAGGGCACTGATTCGCCAGCTCCCCGGGGAAAGAATTTTAAGTTTGTCTCTAAGCAATCTTTTAAAGCGTGTTTACGTTGTATTATCTTAACCGGAGTGAGCACCTGTTCACGTGAGCAGAGTCACACAAGGGAAACCCCTTGCCACGCAAAGCCACGGACACCCACGAGGGACTTGGGAAATTCTGTGTGGCATTGTTTCCGGTGACAATTCTGTTTTCAAAAACGATGAGCCAAAATCTTTGTTTTGTCTTGCTTTAAACGCAAACCTTCGTTCCCTTCTGTCTCGGCAGTAGCCGGGACTGTCTGCACCTGAGCGTGGCAAGGGCAGCCCCGCCCTGGGGCGGTTGTGGGAGGACACGAGCCCGTGGCCCGGAGCCCCCGACCATGAAGCCTGCCCTGCTCGCTGGGCACCAGCCACTTCCCTACCCTTTGCCCCCCAAATCCTTCGACCAAGGAATCTGAAAGATCACGCACAGTCACATGTTGGGTTTTTTTAAGGTTTTATTTATTTACTTGTCAGAGAGAGAGAGAGAGAGAGAAAGAATAGCAGGAGGAGTGGCAGAGGGAGAAGCAGACTTCCCGCGGAGCAGGGAGTCTGATGTAGGGCTCGATCTCAGGACCCTGAGATCATGACCTGAGTGAAGGCAGACGCTTCACCCACGGAGCCCCCCAGGGGCCCCGAGAGTCACGTTTTTACAGTAGTGTTCTTTGAGTTGGCAGGTGTCTTCTGTCGTTACACAGACAGGAATCACCTTCGATGCTAAACCAAGGGAAATCCCGCAGTGACACAGCCATGCTCATGACCACACCCTGAGGCCTATTTCAACATAAAACAAGGCAGAACAGGAGCCGAGCCTTGGAACGTGCTCTCTCCCCGAGCGCTTACCTACGAGGCTGGGCACCAGGCTGAGCTCCATGGGAAGGGGCTTCAGGAACCCAGCCCCCAGCAGAGCCCAGAGGTGTGGCGGGGGCAAGGAGGCGCAGGAGGGAGTCCCCATCAGAACGGAGAGCCACGCAACCACGCTCTCCGGACCCCATGCCGGGACCGTGGGACGCCACTGTCGTCATGCCCCCAGGGTTGGAGGACCCTGCCGCTGTCGGCGGAGTATGAGCCCCACTGACGGCGGGGGGGGGGGAGCGCTGTGGGCAGAGCAGACAGGCCGGGGGACAGAGGGTCTGCTGGGCGGCACAGACCCCGGCTGGGTCAGCAGGGAGTGGAGAGGACACTGTCTCGGGACATGGAGGTGCCACGGGGCACACCAGCCCTAGACGTTGGGGTGCGGCTCCCCCGGGACTTGGGTTTGTGAGGAGAGAGTGTGGGGGCTGTGGGGACAGTTCTCCGGTGGAACTCAGGGTGACTCACGGGGACGTGGTGCTGTGTGGAGCCTGGAAAACCATGCCGGGGTAAGGGACTCCGAGTGTGGGCACGCAGCTCCCCGCGGGCTGCAGGCCGGTCCGAGGCTGGGGCTCGGTTCCTCGGCTCCTCGCGTCTTCTCGTGTGCCCTTTCCTCCATGTGCTGCAGGCCTCGTGTCTCCTCGCCCGAGGGCCTCCCGCTCAGCCTCGTGGGGTGCAGAACTGCTCCCCAGAGTCCTGCCTCGGAATTCAGTGCAGACCGGGGGCCTCGGCGGGGGCGGGGGGGGGCTCCCACGACAGCAACACGGCCTCCTACAGCCGCACCTGGCCCGATGCTGGAACCAACCGCAGACGGGGCGGGAGGGCATGCTGGAGGCCAGCTGCGGCTGAACCAGGAGGCCCTGAGGACAGATGGCGTCAGGGAGTGAAGAACAAGAGAGCCCCGAAGATTCTTTCCCATCACCTGCCAGGCATCCCTGACTGGCCAGCTTTCAGTGTCTTTATTATAGGCAACAAGTTACAGATCATCAACAAAAGGGGAAAAACTTTTATAGGGAATGATTTTTGCTTACACAGCGTTTTGATTAATGAAGCACTGTGCTTTGGTTAGTGAAAAATATTTCTGCAGGTGTTCATATCTACAAGTTACGTTAATTCCCTCAACCGGGACATGCCAATTAGTAAGGTAGACTAATCACACGGTGTGTTTCAAGCAGGCCTTACGGACAAGAAGGCAACTGAAAGGCTTAGATGAATTATAGATATAGGTTGAGCTGCATTATTAATACAATGGCCGGGAGTTAGCCTGTCTGCATCAGAGAGAACTTATTTGCAAAGGTAAAGGTGCGTGCTCAAGCCTCTTTTCTATGACTGGGTGCAGAAGTCTTTATTTATGGATCGTTTGTGTGCATGGCAGTGTTCTTGTTAGGACAGCTCTATTTCTTATACTAAGCCCTTACTTAACCATTCAAGAGCCTCGACAATCCCCTCCACCGAGCTGCGGGAAATGTAAAGGGAGAGTAGAAAGGGCGCACTCAAGGACTGTGAGGGAGTCTCGGTTGGCCTAGAGCGTCCTGGGGCCCTGTCAGGAGTAATGTGCTTTGCTGTTAGGATAAAGACCAATCAGTAGAAAGAGGAGACGCCAGTTCCGCACCATCGGCAGGAGCGAGGCTCAGACTGCCCTGTCCTCGCTGTGACCACGTCAGGCCTCGTGGGGTTATTTTCCGGCGGCAGGAGCTGAGCTTCCACTGCTCCCTTCTCACTGCGACCTGTGGAAGTCGGTGAGCTTCCCCGTGCGGCAGGAGCGGTGCTCAGACGGCCGTCTCCCACGGGGACTCCTCGGCCTGCGAGAGCCGGTGGCTCCCAACAAGGGCACTCCTCTCCGCTTCCCCAGGGAGGTGCTAGCGCATTTCCCATCACGATTTCTCTGCTGTAAGGAGTCACCGTGGTTCCCAGCAATGGGGCACCAAGGCAGAGGTGGCCATGAGCAGTCCGTGACCCTTGTCGCTTGTGAGTCATCGGCGCCAACTTAAGACTCGGAGCAGCTTTCCCTGAAGTAGAAGTAGAGCCACCGGAGGCCATCTGTGGTCTGCTTTCCCGGAACCGGTCACAGGCCCCTCCACTGGCCACACGGGTCCTCTCTCACCAAGGTGGCGGGTGAGTGTGGGCTCCTCAACGCCCCCTAGGCTGAGGGGCTGTGTGAGCTTAGCTCCCAAATGTAAGGGCTCCCGGAAGGCACCAGTGGGTCAAGAAAACAGCAGATCCTGCCTCCATGGTGGGTGCGGGTCCCAGGGGCTCCCAGCCCCGGCCCAGGGCCAGCTTCTCCCGCAGTCAGGGAGGGCAGACCCAGAGCAGAGTGCAGACGTGGGGACAGGCGGCAGTTGGGCACCCACCGCTGCCAGGGAAGACAGACATGGGGTGCTGGGACAGGGGTGCCCCTCCCCCGCCCGCCGTCCAGGCCGGCCCACCCTGCCTGGGTCAGAAACTGCTTTCTGAAGAGCCCCCCGAGTGTGTGTGCCTTCACTGGCCCAGGTCCAGAGGGGCCTAGTGGCCGCATGCCTTACCAGGACCGTGGCAGAAGCGGGTAAGACAAGGCGCTGCAGGGCGGCGGAGCAGGGCCCGGAGCTTCCTGGGGACCAGCCGGGGAGCGGACGGCTGTGGTCACAGGCAGCTCTGAGCCTTGCTCCCCTGGGAGGCCAGCGGCGGCCAGGACCCCGAGGACGGCAGCCCCACGTGGGACCCACCAGCAGCCTGAGCGCCCGCCCCCCCTCCCCATGCGTCCCCGCTCTGTCCTCCCGCGGGGGCACCGCACCCCTGCCGCGTGGGTCTGGCTTCTAGGTGCTGCTGTGCATGAAGGGGGAAGAGGGGGGAAGCGAGCTCCTGGGGGGAAAGGGATGGTTCCGGGCGGAGACGCAGGAAGAGCGCGGTCTGCGGAGATGGGCGAGAACACGCGGCAGGAAGCACAGGGCTCGGAGCTGCCTGAAGGGCCTCTCCTGGTCCAGTCGGGGAGGACTGAGGAGCGCAGCCCGCCCTCAGGCTGCAGCGGTGAAAGCCAACAGGAACCCACAAGTCTGCACCAACACGAACACGGGGTAAGTGACCAAGGGTGGACGGGAAGCCCTTCCTCACCGCGATCGCCGGCAGGTGCGCGTGGCAGGTGCGCGTGGTGGGACCCGTCGCCGCGGGCTTCCCGCCTCGCACGAACGCCTGCTGCCTGCAGGGGAAGTGACTACACTGAGGAAAGCCGACATCAGCGCCACCCACGACAGGGCAGTCGCACGCGATATGTCACCTTGGTGAAAACACAAGGACGTAGCATCCTGTCTGCGATCTTCTGACCAAAGATGGGTCATGAAGAAACCCTGGAGGGAAAATTAGGGGACCGCCGGCTGCACGACTGGGCCCCTGGTTTTCCGGAATGTTCCAGGGACGGGTGCCACGGGCCCTGAAGTGAGGTGCTACGCCCACCCTCGGCGCAGTTGAGGACATTACTGTCCACACTTGGGGCCATGCCTGAACAGGGTCTCTGGCGGAGAGTACAAAAAGCCTTCTGCATACTCTTCTTGCAACTTTTATGTAAACTCGAAGCTGCTTCAAAACCACAGGGTGACACATAAAGGATAAAGACTTGGGGTTTTTCAACTCAAAGGTAATTCCGAAAGAATCAGGCAAAGTGCAGAGTAGAGTGTTGGCGCAGATGGCCGGCTGTCCACCCTGTTTACCCAGAAGGACCAGGAAATTGGCTGACATCAGATCAACATGAGTGCTTTGTCCTAATTATAGGAATTTCCTCCCACACAGCTTGGTTACCAGGGTAACCAGTGATGGCTTTGCTGGGATCCTAAAGTAGTGGCGTAGGACTCGGTGTCCTGACTGATCCCGAATAACGGCGTCCGGGAGACAGCTGCTATTGGTGGAGAGCAGGAAACACGCGAGTGTGTGTGTTCGCACACATTTCTCATTATTTCCTTGGGAGTAAAAAGCTTTGAGGCTTTAAAGGTACCTCCAAGGGGCGCCTCGGTGGCTCAGTTGGTTAAGCGACTGCCTTCGGCTCAGGTCATGATCCCGGAGACCCAGGATCGAGTCCCACATCGGGCTGCCTGCTCGGCGGGAAGCCTGCTTCTCCCTCTTTCACTCCCCCTGCTTGTGTTCCCTCTCTCGCTGTGTTTCTGTCAAATAAAAATCTTTAAAAAAAATAAAATAAAGGTACCGCCGAGCAATGAAAGGTCCTCAGTGACGGCAACAGCATGTGGGTGGAGTGTGGATGCGGAGCCCGAGCCTCACCCGGACCTACCACCCCGAGAAGCCCCGTTCCGGGGCGCTGGCAGAGGGTCTGGGGTCAGAGGCAACGGGGATGAGCAGCCCGCACGGGGACCTTCCCAGCCCGAGTCCCACAGGGCGCCCCAGGGTGGCCCAGGCGACCGAAGGCCAAGCCACAGGGTGCTGCGGCAGGACAGGAAGCAGAGCGTGGGGGCCGAGGCTTTCATAGACAGCAGCGGCTGACCTTGCCGCAGAGGGAGACGGCATCACAAGCACAGGGCCCGGGAACAAGCACGGCTCCGGTCTGGAGGGAGCTCTCTGTCCCCCGAGGGCCTGCCCTGTGCACACGGCCTGGAAGAGATCCCGGATCGAAGGAAGACAGTGCCCTGCTCGCAAGCCATGCAGACACAAGGAGAGTGTGGAGCGCTGCGTTCCAACATCCCAGCTCAGTGACTGAGAAGACGAGGGGAAGGAAGGGGTTCAAGCAACTCAGTTTCTAGGCAAGGGAACAGGCCCGGAGAAGTTAACGCAGCGCCTCAGCCGGCCATCAGCACGGGGCTGCTCTGGCCTGAGGTCCCGAGTCGCCCTACGCCCTCGACGCCCTCGACGCCCTCATGCCTCTGCGTTTATATGTGGACACTCCTACATCATCCGAGAGCCAGGCCCGTCAGAAAATCTCACCTGAAGAAGCGCTGCAAAGAGTGGAGGCAGCCACTTTAACGAAAAAAATGTTTCCGCAATCTGATCATTCTGTCTGAAAAACCCACCCCCCACCAATTTTAAGTTATTAGAGCAACATTCCTCCGACAAACAAGCAACAGACACAGCGAGACAATTTCTCACCATTCCCTCTGAGCAAAAACAGTCATTTTAGGCCGTTCCGTCTACGAAGGTACGAGGTCCCTGCTTCTGTGCCAGGGGTAGGGCGGAAAAAGGACAAAAGATACCCTTCATTTGTTAGTTCAACAGGAGAACAACTCCATAAATCTCGGACTTTTGGAAGCTCGGAAATAAGTCTGTGAAGAGGATTAGATGCTGCAACGTAAGCTGTGAGTGCGCCGGCACTCCCTCCGGGGAGCCCCAGCCCGCGCCTCATGCCGGACAGCGACCCTGCGTCGAGCTCCAGTGCACTGCCAGGCCCTCCCCAGCACGTTGTAAGTGAGAGGAAATGGGCACTTATCCCCAAGAATAGAAAATAAGACATCCTCACACTCTCCAAACCCGACGGATCTCCATTTATTGCAAATTCAGCACCGTTGCACTGCATTAACCCTCGCTGAAAACGTTGCCTACAGAAAACATCCATCTTTAAACAGTTATAACTCACGCCAAGCCCAAATAATTAGTATACAGGAGTTTTAAAATAATACAAAATCTGTTTTTATTATTCTTAAAGCAAGCACAGTGGCTTTTGGCATTACTACCCATTTCTAATACAAAACTGGATTAGAGAAAAATCATCCAACGTATAAATAGACCATGAAACAATTTTGAAGATAAATAAAATTTTTTTGTAAATAGAAAAAAAATTGATTTAAAAAGTTCTCTTTTGTGCTCAATCAAGAATGAATCACGATGTCACTATAGAATCAGATTACAAATCTTGATTTAATACAAAAGTCTTCATGCTATAAAGCATTACACATAACAAGATTAAATAGCAAAATCTTTTATGATTACTGCCTATTGCTCCTGCCACTTAATCTTTATTTTTAGTGCTTTAAATACTTTGTCACCCATATGAGGAACTACCGGAGAGCCTGTCTGTGCAGGGCAGACGGCTGAGACAGGGCGTGTGCGCTCCTGTGTGAGTGTGTGCCCGAGGGAGGGGAGCCGTTCACAGCAGTCAACGGTGACACATCGGGCGCTAGGCCTATGAACCTTACCGACGCAGAGAAGAGATGCGAGGGGCTTCTAACTTTACAAAAATCGTGCCTGCCAATACTTTTTAGTCAGTAATAATGCGACTAAGTTTTAAAATGCTGATTTTCATTAGAATAAGGTAAAGATGTAGAGTCCCCAAATGTGAAGTACGCACTTCTGAAATTCTACTCTAAAAAAAAAATACCGACGTTCTGTGAATAGAGATTAAGTGGCAAAAAGAGAAGACGCCTGGATGAGTACAAGGTGCCAACTCTATACTTTCACCTCTGCCTCACTTTAGGCAGTAGATCTGAGAGAAACAGCAGGTCAGTGACGATCAGCCCTCGGATTCATTATTTTCGTGGATGGGCGCAATACTGACTTTGAAATAAACTTCCAGGGGGAAACATGGGCAAAAAGCAAGCAGGCGAGCTCTCTAAAAATAATACCCAGAAAGCAGTCCTATAAATCTTACGTATTTTCTTAAAAAGATGTTACGGATGTAAATCTGAGTGATCACTGAATGATGAAAACGTGTATCTCCGTGAGTCACACATGCTTCTTGGCAGAGAGGAAAACCCATGGACGAGCTTGTACAATCTCTCGTACCCGTACTGCTGTGTGCGGCTCAAGCACACAGGCGTCACACGAGCATTTCGAAGAGACCAGAGAACCTGGGCCTGTCCGTGAGGCTCGGACTCACATCTCCTTACAAGCAACGAGGGAGCGCGGGACATGGCGCGGGAGACCCGATGCCCAGTGCGAGGCTGCGCTTGGAGGAAAGGGGAACCGACGCGACGGGGGGAATCCCTTGTGGGGACAGAGGCTCCCAGTCCATGGGCACCACCTGATCAGAGGGTGCTGGGCAGCCTGACGGCCTGAGAGGCTCTGCCAGGCGGGCAGGTGCACCTCTGCTCCCCGAGGGGTCTGCCCCGTCCACCCCCGTCCACGCACCGAAGGACCAGTGGAGGCCCGGGAGAGCTCGGGGGGGGGGGGGGGCATCTCACCTTGTGTTTTTGAAGAGCCGTGTTTGTGTTCACTGATCGCCATTCTAGGAAAGCAGGACCGCATCTGCCTCCCCAGCGGACGGCACCCTGCCCGTCCCAGACTCCCACTACCTCCTCCACATCACGAGAGATCTGCCCGGGGTTTGAGTCGCGGACGTGGGCGAAGACAGCTCACGCCCTCCGCTCCCGGGAAGGCTTCACGGGCAGCTCACCACAAGGTCAAAGACAGTCATGAACTTTCCAGAGGCATCGCTCACCGGGGCCGATCACACGGTGACCGAAAAGAGGAACGACGCTGGCTGCCCGTACAGATGCGTGCCCATTGCTGACCTGTATCCAGACTTTTTAAGCTCGAAGCTCTTCAGCTGGACCTAGCAAGGGCTAGTTTTCATTGTCTGGACTTCACAGAGGCAAAGGGAAATACCATCAAAGTTCTGTTCTTCTAAAAAAATTATCTGAACTTGAAATTAATTCATGTGCCAAACTATTATATCGTAAATATTCTAAGAGAAAAAAATTAATCACACTTCCTAACTTCATGTTTTATTTATTGTTATTCCAAAGCAGATATGCTATGATGAGATATTTCTAAAAATACAGTTATCTATTCTCAAAACCCTGGTTATGCAGGAGGCTAAAAATCTCGTCAGAAGACATTTATCAACCAGTAAAATATGAAGATCAACCTGTACTCCACCAAAGGTTCAAGTGAAATTATGTCTTTACAAAACCTTATATTTTCAAGGAATGTTTTGCAAAGAAGCAGCTTTTATAATTAGGAAGTAAATAAAAATAACATATTAACGTCTTGTGTTTGCCTGTTAATAGTTAATAAATGGAGAAAACTCACAAAATGAAACACTGATAGATCTTTTTTTTTCTTTGACGAAAATAAAAGTAGACTTTAGATTCACCTGGTAAGGCCTTACTTAGACAGGCAGCTCACCAATACAGTTCACCGAACTATGCTTTCTGTACAATCAGGAATTAAATAAACCCCTTTTAGAGACTTGTCCTGAGAGATGACATTTAATGCTACAACCAAAATAAATAACCTAGCAAGAACAAAATTTTTTAAATTCCAATAATTTCAACTTTGGAGATATCTGTTCACCAAAATTAATCAACATTTCTAAAATATTTTAATACAAAGTTATAAAAGAAAAGTGCATTAAAAGCAGAATCTTTAAAACTCTGGCACAATTACAATTATTCGGAATATAAGGACTACAGCCAGCTACACACTGACGTTCAAGGGAAACCTCAGGATATATAATAAGTCCAGTATCACAAGAATAAGTCAAATAAGGCTTTTTTTTTTCTTAAAAAAATATACAATACACAAAGCAGTTTGAAAAAAAAAGTAATATTATTTAACAGTTTTCTGACTTAAATATTTTCACATAACAAAAGTTTTTATATCATCATCAATATTACTTATGTACATAGGCCAAAAAGTGAACGACAACAAAAATCAAAAGATGCCCTTTGAAAAAATAACAGTGAAAATGTCTCTTCAGGAATCTGAAACGAGCTCCTCTCTTACTATACACAGTCCATACAATATTTATAATAAAACTGTTCTCTTCTGAAATCAGGGAGGCCAAGAGACAAAATAAAGGCAATTATTTTTCAGGAGAAAAACAAAAGCAAAACCACCCCACCTTTATGTTACAATGAAAAAGATACCCATTTCTTACTCCAATGCATACAATACTGATCTGACGTGCTCGCGGAGGTCAGAACTCTGATGCTCTGTCATTGGGACGAGTGCTTCTATTTACAAAATATACTGTTCAGCCACACAGAGGCCCATATATCTGTTTATGTACATATGTATTTATATATAGAACATATAAATAATTCTGAAGGAGAAATTCACATGAAGTAAAGAACTTTCCATCTTTGGAATGCTGTAGGAGCAGCACACACTGTGCCCCCGCTCGGGTGGGATTTGGTTTGGGACATGTTCGATGTGGCACCATTGATGATAGTAAGAGTTCCCTGAAATAAACAACACACCTGCCTACGCGTGACGCATGTGGAGCGTGAGGCTCGTGGGGGCGGCGTCTCTAACCTGCGAACGCGCTGCTCCGCTGGGCTGGGGCACGCTTCCTTGACTCCAAGGACACAGGGCTGCTCTCGTCTGCGACATATGGCTTGTGCTTCCTGCAGTCATCTAACCCGCGGACCTGCGGGTGGACTTACACAGCACGCGCGCCCCCGCCCCCTCCTGCGAGGAGGCCTTCATCCTCACTTGTGCCCGCCCCCCGTTATGCCCCATGCTGCATTCTTGTAGCTAACGGTTCAAGAATCGTAATGCAGAGAGAATGGTCCAGCCATCTCTCCAGCTAGTCTAGTGACTTAGGGTAGACTAAAAAGAGTCGATTTCTAATTTCCAAAATGCACAGAGAAAGAAAATGGAAAACCTTTCCCTGTGTGTTCTAACATTTTTCTGAACTTCATGCACCGATTTTATGTTTGTTTTATAAGCTATGCTTCTTATAACAGAAAGCACGAAGGGAAATCTATCTTGCTTGTTCCATGTTAACATTCTTTGCTAATACAAAGAGGTCACACTACAATGACAGTAAGATCCAGTGAACCCGTCTGTAAGCAGACGCAGCGGCCGCAGGGGAAGGCAGGAGTGCCCACGGCAGTACCTGAGTTCAGTGATTTGTAGACAGTGACGACGCCTTCACACTGCTCCCAGGTGTTTCCTATCACGCTCTGAAGACAATGATTCTTGAGATAATTTTATAGCTAAAAAACTAGCGTGGTAACATCTTTGACACTTGAAGCTTCCAAACAGAAATTCCAAGTGCTCCATTCTCCGCAACACTTAACTTCAGAAACGGCCTTGGGGGCAGGGAGGCCGCGGCAGTCAGAACACGTTGGCCAGGGCCTGCCACTCGCTGGCCGACTCCTGCACCACCTCCTCCAGGTGGAGGGTCCGGCTCAGCTCCTCCGGACCCTGCTCCTGCTGGACCACGGGCTCCTGCAGACTCCCTGCGGCACAGACAGCGGGCAGAGTGTCAGACACGGGCAGCATGCAGGCACTCTCGAAATAAAAACAAAATTGAAACGGATTTCTAAATTGATTTGCTTCCCACCCCAGGAAAAAGGGTAAGTCGAGCTGCAGGTGAGCTGTGCCGGCGGCAATTCCTTTTCCCATCCCGGGCCCCCACCGCCCTGTTACATCACCCCGAGCTGCGGGGTCGGCCATGACTGACAGCCGCACAACAGGCACAAATCCCTAACAGAAGGAAAAGCAAGACACACGGGAACCTGCGTGTGAGAGCAGAGGTCCGCGGGCTCGCAGCGCCCCAGCATCTCCCTCACAGACCCCATGACCTAACACCACGCCCACTGCAGACACTGACCCCGCAATGCCCGGCCACCGCGCAGCAGGGGTGCCCCGGAGCCTCGCCCTTCAGCCCCCGCACCACAGCCCCACACCGCAGCCGGCACGGGCGGGAACCGGAGGACAGGCCCAGAGACTCACCAGGGCCCCGAGGCCTGGTCCACCCCCTCCGGCAGCACCAGCAAGTGAGCATCAGGGGGACGCACTCGCCCCACATGTGCGCTCTGACGGCCCGCGCACCCGGACCTCCGCTGCGCGCACCCGGCCCCCCCTTGCCACGCACACACAGACACCCCCCTTTTGTGCACCCCT
>PITA01026813.1:0-22183 GCA_004023965.1 Spilogale gracilis
TTCCCACGGAGTTGGGAGCCCAGTGTGGGACTCGATACCGGGACTCCAGGATCATGACCTGAGCCGAAGGCAGTTGCTTAACCAACTGAGCCTCCCAGGCACCCAAGGTTTCTATACCTTTTGCCAGTCTAATGGAAGTTAAAAAAATCAAGATGACTGCCTTTTTCTTATTGATTTTTAAGAATTATATATATTCTAGATACAAATCCTTTGTCTCCTTTAAAAATTCCTAGCATCTCCCACGCCAAGGCTTGGCTTCCCACTCTTGTGACGGCATCTTCCGATGACTGGGAAGTCTTCACTGACATAAAATGAGTTAAATTCTCATTCTTTTCCTTTTTTGATCATTATTTTTGCTGTTATGTCCATTTATATAATCAGTATTTTAATATAGCAAATGTAATAATTTTTCTGTTACTTAACTGAAGCTATTACATGTTCTAATTTGAACTTCATAGTTTTTCTCTTTGGATATAATCCTCTGGAATTCTTAGAATATATAGAGACATGTAATAACTTCTTTTTATTTTCAGTAAATACAATAGTTGATGTCTATACAGTTGAGCAATTAAAGGTAAAAGCTTTGAAGAACGAAGGGAAGGCTGATCCTTTCTATGGCATTGTTTATGCTTACATTTCTACACTGCACATCGATGATGACGCCACCACAGTAGTTCGACGCCGATGGTAAGCAGCCAGGAGTGACAGCAGGTTCATTCTTGGAAGAAATAAAGACCAACTATTGTTAGTAAATTTTAAGCTCCATAAAAGGCAAAGCTATTCTTTGACATAATAGTTATGTATTGTTTTAAAGATTTTATTCATTTATCTGACAGAGAGAGACACAGCCAGAGAGAGAACACAAGCAGGGGAGTGGGAGAGGGGGAAGCAGGCTTCCGGCCGAGCCAGGAGCCCGATGCGGGGCTCGATCCTGGGACTCCGGGACCATGACCTGAGCTGAAGGCGCCACCCAGACGCCCCAGTTGTTATGTATTTTAAAGAAATGTATAAATAAATAACCCATACTGAGGTTTCCAAGGCAAACTATGTTGATTCAAAGGCTATAATTATTTTTCAAAGTAAAATTTGATTTGCTGTGTTTCTGTGATCCTAAATATAAAGATATAATGTTGCCAGGAACTTTTTTTTTAAGATTTTATTTTTTAAGAGAGAGAGAGTGAGAGGGAGAGTGGGAGTGAGCATGAGCTGAGAGATAGTGAGGGTCAGAGGGAGAAGCAGACTTCCCAGTGAGCAGGGAGCCCGATGCGGGGCTCCATCCCAGGACTCTGTGGTCATGACCTGAGCTGAAGGCAGACACATCACTGACTGAGCCCCCAGCACCCCATGATTCCAGAAAGTTTTAACAGGGATGACAAAGTGTTGTTTTTATGACATATTAGAATATTTTTTTGGTTACCATGTCCTATAGCAATGCAAGGGACAGAATTTTAAAAAAACTATTTTCAGCCACATGGCGAATATGATTTAAGCCTCTCTTAGGTCAAAGTTAGTATCTGATTATATAAAAAAGTTAAACCCCAGGAATTTAATAATATTAGCCAAAAGATGCTTGGCAAGAAACCTCTAAAATGTTACTGTGAAAGTGTATTAATTTTTGTAAAATTTGTAAAAATTTTACTGAGGGGCACCTGGGTGGCTCAGTCAGTTGAGCATCTGACTCTTGATTTTGGGTCTTAGTCTCAGGGTTGTGAGTTCAAGCCCCACACTGGCCTCTGTGTTGGGCATGGAGCCCACTTAAAAAAAAAGAGAATAACATTTTTTGAGATAGTTCTAGATTTACATGGAATTACAAATTGTAATACAGAGAGCACCCACACACTTTATCCACTTTCTCCCGATGGTAAGTAACGTTTTATGAAACTGTAGTATTACATCATAGCCGGGATCCTGACATTAATCCAGTTTGGTGATTTTATTGAAATTTCACCACACTGGCGTGCAGTCATGCGTGTGTCTCTGCATGCACGTGTGCTTCTCTGTGGTTTTGTCACATGTGTAGGTTTATGTATCTACCACCATAGTCAAGTTACTGACCTATGGATTTTGAAAATACTTTATGATTTGGTATTAAAATTGAAAAAAAAAACAAGGCAGAGGCTGGTGTGTGTAAGTCAAGTGTTTACTTTTTGAAAAACATTTTTCAAAAAATTTTGAAGATTTTGGGGCGCCTGGGTGGCTCAGTCGGTTAAGCGACTGCCTTCAGCTCAGGTCATGATCCCGGAGACCCGGGATCGAGTCCCACATCGGGCTCCCTGCTCGGCGGGAAGCCTGCTTCTCCCTCTCTCACTCTCCCTGCTTGTGTTCCCTCTCTGGCTGTGTTTCTAACTGTCAAATAAATAAATAAAATATTAAAAAAAACTTTTGAAGATTTTATTGTCTCCCTAATTTTTTCCTGTATCTTTAATATTGATATCTGAGGAATCTGAAATTTGAAATCTGGAATCTGAAATTTACCTTTAAAGTCATCTGAGCCCAGACAGAAAAGCACTGTCTTCAGATCACACCCTCTAGTCTTTCTGCCCAAACTGGGTAAAGTAAGACCTGCCTCAAAATAGGGAATAGCACATAATCACCACTTAACGAGAGAGGAGTGCATCCCTAGCAGAACCAAAAGCATTCTGGGTATGAACACGACCCACCCTACGATTTTTCTGTCGATGTGCAGAGGCCTAGCACACAAGTTTCAAGTGAGCATGCGTGCAACTCAGGCTTTCTAGGCACGAGACGGGTTCCTCCCGCAGAGCTCTGGATGGGGGAGACTAGGTGGGCATACTCCTAGGAGTGAGGAATAGGAGGGCACAGGATGGAGGCAGGGCTGAGGCTTTTGGAGCTGGGAAGGGGTGAAGGAAAGGAGCCCTAGCAGGGCCAAGGTGGGAGGCAGGGCAGTGGAAATGGGGTTGATTGCATGTTGTGTTGTTCCTTATTTTGTACGTCTGTCAGCACGCTGAAGTCACTCTGATTTAAGGGAGCACGGTTCTCCTGCTGGAGATCTGTTGGTCATTTACGGCCTTCACGTTCTATCCTTGTCTTTGTTTCTTTTCAGCTCAGGCTGTGGTTATGTTGTAAACGAAGCCTCCAGCACTTGCACTGCGTGCAACAAAGATTCTTTGGAATTTCAGTCTGTTTTTCTCAGCTTCCACTTGCTGATTGACCTCACCGACCACACAGGTACCCTCCATGCCTGCAGCCTCACCGGAGGGGTTGCTGAGGAGACTTTAGGCTGCACGGTAAGTAACAGAAAGGAAGAGGTGCTTAGGAATAATTCCAAATTGAAGTCTCTTCCTCCAGATAGAGGTCATTTCAGTGAACAGTAGATAGAAATTAAGTCATTAATAAAGAGGTCTGGGGGAAAAAATCAAGCTTGATTTAAAAATGCATTGTTTTAGTGAATAAATCATTGCATGTTGTGTATCCAGATAGCAGTTGATTTTGCTGTTGGGGACAGTGGCTGAGGCTGTTGACTGCAGGGCAGAAAGAAGACATATTCTATAGTCGAGTAACAGGGGGTAGAACAGCACCTGGAGATGCCGGTCAGTTGCGGCAGAAGGAGGGTGTCGGGCTGTTTCCCGGGCAGCTGAAGAAGTCACCGCATCCAGGGTCAGAGCCCACACAGGCCGCCCTCCGGGGGGACAGCAGCAGGCGGGTTTTCTTGTTAACGCAGCTCCTGTGCTTTGCCGGCAGCCCAGCCCCACTCGGCGGCGGGTTGGGTACTGCTTTCTGGGCTCAGCCACCTGCCTGCTTTCAGAGACTCAGCTCACAGCCTTTCTGACCTTATCTCCTCCATTAAGGCAATTGAACTGGAATTACTATAAGTAAAATTCCATTTTAGTGCGCAAAGCCAAGTTTCACATTGACATATTCACATTTCACATTCACATATAAATAAGCTGAGTTATTTATATGGATTTTAGAAATATTTGTTTGATTGTTTTAACAGGTAAATGAGTTTCTTGCAATGACGGATGAACAGAAAACAGCGTTGAAGTGGCAATTTCTTCTGGAAAGAAGCAAAATTTATTTAAAAGTTAGTGTGTTTTACAGTCCTATCTTATTCTATACATTCAAGTAATAAGAAAACCTTGGTTATGGCCTACTAAACTAGGGAATTCGTTATTTTTAATAACGGCCAGTTCCCAGACATGCAGACGACCGCGGCTGACGTGCAAGCGATGCAGGGATCAGGTGTCTGCCTGTCTGGGACCGCATGAAGGGGCTGCCGCGCCAGCAGAGGCAGAGGCCCACAGGCGTGTCTGGCTGACCCAGTATCTGGACCTGCGACTCTTTTTTTTCTTTTAATATTTTTAAAGTTTAACATCAATTAATTAACATACCATATACTCTTTGTTTCAGGGGTGCAGGCCTGTGATTCATCAGTCTTACGTAATACTCAGTGCTCCTTGCAACACATACCCTCCCCAGTGTCCAGCACCCGGTGACCCTGTCCCTCCACCCCCACCTCCTGCAACCCCTGGTTAGCGTGTGACTCTTGATCTCAAGGTTGTGAGTTCAAGCCCCACCTCCGGTGCAGAGATCACTTGAAAATAAAATCTTTGGGGAAATAGAAAGAAATAGAGCAACCAAGGCAATATCTGTTATGCTTAGTCCAGGAGAGCCCTGGGCTGTAGAGTCAAAGCTGGTCCCCATCCCCGTCCCGCCCATGTAGCTCTTCACTTCAGTGAGTAGTATCAGGTGGCACAGTCACATGCTTGGGTGCAGGGCAGAGGCGGACTGGGTCTGAACCCCAACTCCACCACTCCTCAGCCTCTGCGGCCCTCGAGCTCTGTGACCCTGCATCTCTGGGTGAAGCAGCACTAGCAACGCTTCGGTGTAGGAGGATCGTAGGAGCTTAGTGTCACGCGTGTACAAAGGGAGTGAGACAAACTCCTTTTGGTTTGCAAAAAAAGGGACCCAGAAATATTGCTACTTGTGCCAGGTCATGGGTGAGATGGGCTACAGCCTATGCTCTCTCTCCTTCTGTGAGTCTCAAATGTTTTCTCCTCTACACTCTTAAAAGTTTTCAGACTCTTGTTTAAGAGAGTTATATCTGTCAATACTTAACTGCACTAGAACATTGAGACATTGAGAATAATTTAAAAACTGTCCATGAGCCCATATTCCGTTAAGTGTCAGTAATGATATCATCTCATGTCCCACAGCCTGTAGAGAACCACATGTGTTCTGCCCAAGAGTGAGAGTGAGAACACGGTGTCTTTTTTTTTTCTTTTTTTTTTTTTTAAAGATTTTATTTATTTGACAGAGAGAAACACAGCCAGAGAGGGAACACAAGCAGGGGGAGTGAGAGAGGGAGAAGCAGGCTTCCGGCCGAGCAGGGAGCCTGATGTGGGACTCGATCCCGGGTCTCCGGGATCATGACCTGAGCCGAAGGCAGTCGCTTAACCAACTGAGCCACCCAGGCGCCCCTGAACACGGTGTCTTAATTACACGTATAATCATGCAAATACTTGTGATCTCATGGGTAATCTGAACAGTCTTGGGGAACACGGTGCTTGCAGCTTAGCTTCAGAAACAGGTGTGCCCATTCCCAGGGCTTCTTTCCTTGGGACCTTGAGCACGTCCAAGTAGGTTGCAGACATCCAGCTACCTGTGGTCCCGCTGATATTTCTAGCACGTTGGGTTGAGGCCTCTTTATCACTAGGCTGAAGGAGGGGATTGTGCTAATACCCTGCATCTCGTCCACCGTTCGTGTGGATCCATCTACGTACTGTCTGGTCCCCAATCAGAATGTACTCAGATCTTTGACCAACTTTGTTTTCCCTCCAAGCAAGAGGTGCCACTTGCGAATGAGTTTGATCAGTTTAAATTCATGGCAAGTTACTTATAGTTTCCCTAACTTGATCTAAACATAACAATAAATTGTGCTCAAAAAAGGGACATTGTGTCTTTCCAAAGGACTTGTTTAAAAGGTATTTAAGTCAGATTTAACAGATTTTAAGCAGATATAAAAGGATCCTATCACAAAATATATAGTAAAGATCATGAGAATGTAACAATTTCAGTTATTTTATTTTTTATAGAATTTAAAAAAAGATTGTATTTATTTATTTGACACAGAGAGAGTGAGAGCACACAAACAAGGGGGGCAGCAGGGGCGGAGGGAGAAGCAGGGAGCCGGACTCGGGACTCGAACCCAGGACTGCACAGCCACAACCTGAGCTGAACGAAGGTAGATGCTTCAGCAGCTGAGCCACCCAGGCGCCCAATAATTTCAATTATTTTCAGTCAGTTAAAATAGAATACGTAATTTAAAAAGTAAGAACTCATGTTCTGCTAATATGACATAAAACAAAGTATTGCTATAGAGATGGGCCATTTTGTTGTTTATCGTATTTCAATTAAAAACAATGGCTACTAGGGGCGCCTGGTTGGCTCAGTCAGTGAAGTGTCTGCCTTCTTTCAGGTCATGATCTCAGGGTCCTGGGATCGAGACCCACATGGGGCTCCTTGCTCAGCCGGGAGTCTGCTTCTCCCTCTCCTCTGGCCCTCCTCCCTGCTCATGCTGTCTCTCTCTCAAATAAATAAATAAAATCCTTAAAAAACAAACAAACAAAAAACAATGGCTACTTAAAATGGTTCAGTTGGAGGGATTTCAAAGTAAGGTATTTTAATATCTTTTTTAAAAAGATTATATATTTTTATTTGACAGAGAGACACAATGAGGGAGCAAACACAAGCAGGGAGAGTGGGAGAGGGAGAAGCAGGCCTCCCATCAAGCAGGGAGCCCAATGCGGGGCTCGATCCCAGGACCCTGGGATCATGACCTGAGCTGAAACCAAGAGTCTGACGCTCAACTCCCTGAGCCACCCAGGTGCCCTGGTATTTTAATGTTTTAAAACACATGGTGATATGAACACAAGTCCTTGTAAGTCTGATATTAGTGTCAAGGAATGATTTTTTAAAAGGGTAAAACCATGACTTTCACACAAAATGAACGTGTCAAAGATTTAATTCATTAATCAGGGAAGAAACTAGGAAGAGGTTTTTAAAAAATGAATTCGAGGAATTGGAAGAGCCGACACAGAGGCCAGCAGTCAGCAGTGCAGAAGCAGGGCTGCCTGGAGGCGGCAAAGCCCAGCTCTTCCACGGGGCAGAGCGGGCTGTATCACACAGACGGGATCCCGTCGGACTTCCCGGAGTAGGGCTGCTATCTGCATCAGCATCTGTGTGTCACAGCATGCTGTCAAGAAAAGATCAGCTGCGGGCGGCCGTGAGAGGGGCCGAGCCCTGCAGAGCGAGGCCACGCAGGCCGGAGGGGAGCACTCCACTGAAAGACGCCCACTGACCCTCACCGCCGGCCTCGGCCTTTCAGTGTTTCCTGACATTCATCTGTATTTTCCTGTTAGTCTTTGAAATTAGCATGGCCACCTGCCATGCCCTTCCACTCTATAGTAAATAAAACATTGGTGAAAGTGCTTTGTTAAAAATAAGACACTGTCGGGCGCCTGGGTGGCTCAGTTGGTTAAGCGACTGCCTTCGGCTCGGGTCATGATCCCGGAGACCCAGGATCGAGTCCTGCATCGGGCGGGAAGCCTGCTTCTCCCTCTCTCACTCCCCCTGCTTGTGTTCCCTCTCTGGCTGTGTTTCTCTCGGTCAAAATAAAAATAAAATCTTAAAAAAAAAAAATAAGACACTGTTATGGACAGACTGCCCCATCACATCCCCAGAGCTTAACAGACGGAGGTTACCACCACACCTTAACGCTTGCCACAGCTGCTAGTTTGAACACTCTTTCTTTCTTTGTTTATTTAAGTCATCTCCACACCCACTGTGGGCTTGAACTCGTGACCAGGACATTGAGAGTGGGAGGCTCTTCCAGTGGGGCCAGGCCAGAGCCCCCTTGAACAAACTTTAAACCCTTCTTTTGTAGGTGTTGGATTTGAAACTCCAACTTTCCTACCAAAGAGAAATGCCATGAGAAAAATAACATAGATTTTTACAAAGTTACTATTGGGACCCTGATCTGTAATTTCTCTTCTGAGCTCCTTCCAATGTGAACTCTCTCCACTGTCTTACAGTTGTCACTAGAACTGAAGCTCACACCTGCGGAAAGCTGGATGTGTTCTCTGGCCACTGGTTTTTAACTTTATGTAGATAGTGATTTTTAAAATTAACTCCTTGTCTTTTTCTCTTTTCTCCCTACAGTTTTTTTTATCACACAGAGCAAGGTGTGGATTGAGAATTAGTGTGCTCTCATGTAAGCTCGCAGACCCTGTTGAGGCGAGTAGGAGCTTGTCTGGACAAGGAAAAAGTTAAAACAAGATACTTTAAACTCTGGACAAGAATATGAGTTTCAACTCTCTTGAAAGTGGAGTGAGTTTGAAAATTATGGATAAAATTATATTTTGTTCAAAGGTGGTAAAAATGTTTATATAAATTGTTATTATGTTTCCTTCTGGAGTTGGTTACAGGGTAGTCTTCAAATTTCTCAGCCACCCCAGCTCCTTTCTGAGAAGGCCTTTACTACTGACTTTGCCTTCTCTTCCCAAGTTGGAAAATGTGTGCATTAATAAACACATTTAATCTTCCCCACCGATATCATTGACTTCTTAAGCCCCTTCCTTGTTTGTCCTGTCTCCCTGGGGAGCGATCAGAACCTCCAAAAACGACCGCCCGTGGGCTTCATGCTGGCTGAGACTGCTTTCCAGGAGTTGGTGGGGCCCAGGTGAGGGCGGCTCCGCAGCTCAGGGTGGGAAACGGCAGACGCCCGGTCCCCCGGTCCCTCGGGCAGGGCCCAGCAGCAGCTTTGAACACTGAGGAGCTTCTCCGATCCTTGCCCTCTGTGATGCCACATGGGGCCACCCAGCACCTGGGAAGCCTGCTGACGGAAGGGTGATATGTGTGAATGTGAATCACCTGGGAGGACCCGAGCATCAGAAGATCTAGGAGCGGCGCCAGTCTGGGAGCTGGAAGGGCAGGGCAGCTCCGCCAGGACACCGGGCCCCCACCCTCCGCCCGACTGCACTGGTCCTGGCCGTACCGGAGCGCCATGCTCCGCCGCACAGCATTCCGAGCCACCCACTGCAGGGCGCAGGCCTACCGGCGGCGCAGCCGGCACTGGCCCACAGTCTGGGAGGCTTGGCATTTCCGGCACCCACCACAGGAGCGCAAAACAAAAAGTAAGTATCTGAAACTCTTACAAAGCCGGTGTTGGAAGATAAACTTGTCCGTAGTGTTGTCTCTGGCTTTTACCATACAGCATGTCAGAGGGGCGTGAGTGGACCCTAGTGGGTCCAGCTTGTAGTAAGTGAGGCAAGCAGGACTTGACCTAGGTGTGCAGACAGGGAGTGTGCCCGATGAAGAGCTTCCTTCCTTGCTCCCCTGGGCAGGGTATGGGTGTGTTAAGCAGGGCGACTCTAGAGGGTAGACAAAGAAGGAAGGCGGGAGAGTGGTGCAGTGGGAAGTTTCGGGGTGGGGAGGGGAGAGAAGTGAGGGTCCCCGCTGGTGGCCACAGTCACCCTCTCTGTTGATTATGCAAGAGTGGGTGTCCAAGAGCACAGGAGACCAGGAAGGATACCTGGCCCTGGTCAGGAATGGCTGTGCCAGGCTTCCTGGTGCCCTGGGCTCTGGCCGCAGGTCCCGAAGCCGCACGTCACAGGGGCCAGTACGTGCCGTGTGGGCTCTTCCCGTGCAGAGGCCTCACTTGCCCACTGGCCTCAACAGCATAATACAGGCGCCTGAAACAGGCATTTCTCAAATTAGACTTTTATGTCATAGCTAGTGTTCCCCAGCCACAGCTGTGGGCCCTAGCAGGGCTGCGGAGGGCTCTTAGCAGCTTCACCGCTACGTGGTGACCTCTCAGTCCACCAGCATTGGACCAAAGGAACCCCATGCCTGTCCCGGAGGGGCCCCCCGATTGCTGATTTCATCTGACCTCATAGGAATCTGTAGGGCTAGGTGAATCAAAGGGGCTGGACCAAAGTTCAACTTACACATTTATGAAATGAAAATGACAAATTGGTTAATATCTAAAATTTGACTTTCGAGTAGCCAGGATTCGCCTCCAAGGCCAAAAGAAAGCAGCATCCCATTCCATCACTGGAAAATACAGGCGTCCCCTCCCCGCACCTCCACTTCCCACGGCTCTGCAGGAGCTGCTTTTCCTGCCCCGGCATCTTCCCATCTGCTCGTTTGCTTTGCTTTATGTAAATAGTGTGGCGACTGTATGATTTTTCCTGATCGACTAGTGGTTGCTTTCAGTGAAGATTCTCCTTTCCTAACTGCTGTGCGCTTGGCAGAGTATGTGATTACATATCATCATCACCACATGACCATTTTAACCATTTTTAGATGTACAACTGAGTGGCCTTAGATACAGTGTTGTGCGGCTGTCACCACATCCATCCCCAGAACTTTTTCATCTTCCCAGACTGACTCTCTGTCCTCGTTGGACGATCGCTCTCCATGTCTGCTTCTCGAGGATCCGGTAACCTGAGCCGCTTCATGTCCATGAGCTTGACAATTCTGGGCACTTCCTACGAGACATGACCCTGTGTCTGCTTCTTTCTCTGAGTATGACGTGTCTGAAGTCCCCCGAGCCCCCGCAGCCGTGTGTGCTTCCTCCCTTCTTGCAGCTGACGAGTTTCCCGCTGTATGGGTGGACATTTTGCTCAGCCATTCATCTGTCGGTGGACATCGGGGCTGTTTCCCCCTTTGGGCTCTTGTGATCGGCCAGTCACAGCTGCTCTGCGTATGTGCTTACAAGCATCCGCATGTTTGTGTGTCTTTCCTGTCACATGTATTCCTCTTTGTTAAAACACACGGCTTGCAAGTACAGGATACTCTGTAATCTGTGTTTACACTTACTACTTTGTAATAAACCTTTTTACATGGCTCAATATTTGACCTGACTTTAATGGCTGTATATCATTTCATTCATTATATGAATGTAGGGTAGTGAATGTAATCAATCCAATATTAGTAGACATTTAAGATGTTCCCCATTTGTTACTATTGGAAATGACAGCTGTAGCTAAATTTTTGTCCACAGTCTTAAGTATTTCCTTGGGATAAGTTCTGGACGTTAAGTTGCTACGATAATATTAATAGCTAGCATTATCGAGTGCTTTCTGTGTGACAGACACTGTAAGAAACGCTTACACTACCCAATTTATTATTTCACTATTTTGTTTGAAGATTTTATTTATTTGACTGAGAGAGAGAGCACAGCAGGGGAGGAGCAGAGGCAGAGAGAGAAAGAAGAGTCCCCACTGAGCAAGGAGCCTGACACGGCTCGATTACAGGACCCCGGCATCATGACCAGAACGGAAGGCGGATGCCTACTCGACTGAGCCTCCCAGGCGCCCCTAGTACTCAGTTTATACAAGGATTGTCAGTTTGTCCGTTTAACAGATGGGACCTGAAGGCCCCAGAGCTGGAAATGGAGGTGGTTGTGTGGGCGGGTTCTGTTACCATAGGCTCACACTCAAGGTGCTGCTTCCGGGATGGTCCCTGGCCCCGAGCTTCTCCAGCTGTGGGTCTCCGTTTTGTAAATGGGGTAACAGTACCAGCTTTTCTTGGTCACCGTCGACACTGAGTACGTCCATTTATGTCATGTGCCTGGACTCAGGCACCCAGCCCATGATCAGGGAGTATGTAATTGTAAACGCTGAAGGATAGCAGTTTCACTGGCCCTCATATCTGGCAGTATTTTTGTTGTGTGAATCCTATTCTACTTTCATAATTTGATTTTTTTTCTATAGTTATATATATATTTTTAAATATTTTATTTATTTGACAGAGAGAGAGATCACAAATGGGCAGAGAGGCAGGCAGAGAGAGAGGAGGAAGCAGGCTTCCCGCTGAGCAGAGAGTCCGATGCGGGCCTGGATCCCAGGACCCTGAGATCATGACCTGAGCCGAAGGCAGAGGCTTAACCCACTGAGCCACCCAGGTGCCCTATTTTATTTATTTACTTATTTTTAAGTAGGCTCTATGCCCAAGGTGCAGCTTAAACTCCTGACCCTGAGATTAAGAGTTGTGTGCTGGGGGCCCCTGGCTGTCTCAGTCAGTTGAGCATCCAACTCTTGGTGTTGGCTCAGGTCCTCATCTCAGGGTCATGAGACCAGACCCGCTAGACTCCAGGCTCAGCACAGAGTGTGCTTGAGTTTCTCTCTCCCTCTCCCTCTGCCCCCTCCCACCCCCACACTCTCGTTCTCTCTAAAAATAAATCAATCTTTAAAAAAATGATTAAAGCCATGATACCCCGAATTAGCTAGGGTGTGCCTAAAAAGGAATTGTGAAACACTCATGTTGAGTACAAATTGATGTGTCGCCTCCCCGGCAGTTTGGTGTGCCGCCCCCCCACCCCAGGGCAGTTTGGCAGATCCATAACTTAAAGTGCAAACCACTTCACGGCTGGGCCCTTCCCCAGGGAGACAGACAGACACCTTATGATGTGAGTGCACGATGCTCCTTAAATCACTGTCTCTAACAGCAAGACCTTTGAAACCTGCACAGCCTGTGAGGGAATGTTGGGCCCCACCCAGATCCCCTGAACCCTCAGGTACGCACCTGTCTCTCCACTTCCCTGAGGTGGAGAATTACCTGGGCGAAGTTATGGGAGGGCTGGGGAGCAGACTTCCACAGCAACCTCCCTTGGGACCGTCAGTGGACTGAAGTTCATCTCATTCTTTCTCAGTTTGCTCTCTGCCCTTTCTGCTTCCTCTGCCCTTTTCTCCTGAGAGCGCTCCTTCAATAAACCATCTGGACAAGAACCCCACCTTCGCTTGGCCTCTCGGGTACTCAGTCTAAGACACAACATTAAAAGGGATTGTGAAACCCTATAGTCACTGACCTGGAAAGAGGTTCACAGTATATTAAGCAGATGTAGAATACTCACTTTTCACAAAAGCCCAATGAACATTAAAAAAAAAAAAGCAGAACACATGTGAAGCCATACCTTCTACATGAACTAATATATTATAGAATTCTTAAGTGTGGTAATGGTATTGTATCTATATAGGAGAAGGTCCTTATTCTTAATATATATATAATATATATTATATATATATATATATATTTTAAAATATTTTATGTGTTTGACAGAGAGAGACACAACAAGAAAGGGAACACAAGCAGGGGGAGTGAGAGAGGGAGAAGCAGGCTTCTTGCTGAGCAGGGAGCCCAGTGTGGGGCTCGATCCCGGGACTCCTGGATCATGACCTGAGCTGAAGGCAGCCACTTAATGACTGAGCCACCCCGGCTCCCCAGAAGGTCCTTATTCTTAGGTAAGGTAGGGTAGAGTGTTTCTGCAACTCATTTCCGGTTTTCCAGCCTCAGTGTGTTCAGGCATATGTATATGTCTGCAGAACAAACACAATCATTATTAACAATTACTGAATCGAATGAAGGGTGTGTGGAGTTCACTGTAGTAGTCTTTCAACTTTTTAGTAGGCTTAAATTTATTCAGAATAAAAACTTGGGGAAAAATATACCTCCTGGGTGCTAGGATTACTGTGATTTTAGCAAGATCAGAAATTGTGGGACTTGGTGTCTCTTTTTTATACTTTTTTAAAATTTTACTTATTTGACACAGAGAGAGATCACAAGTAGGCAGAGAGGCAGGCAGAGAGAGAGGAGGAAGCAGGCTCCTCGCTGAGCAGAGAGCCCGACGCGGGCCTCGATCTTAGGACCCTGAGATCATGACCTGAGCCGAAGGTAGAGGCTTTAACCCACTGAGCCACCCAGGCGCCCCTTTTTTATTCTTGAAGCCAAGGACTTTGTGTGCTACAGCAGCAATGCTGTTGTCAGCTGTTTGTGAGAAATCATGCCACCACCGTGGAGAACATTGACCTCTCTGGGCGCTGGTTTGTGCCACCCAAGGGGGTGCTGGGACCTGCTCCTGCCTCACACTTTTGGCTGGCTTTCAAGTCTGTCAGTTTAGTGCCCTTGTCTCAGCTGAACCTCACCTCTGCTGCTTAGACTAATACATGTTCAGTACGGGCACACCCTTGAGCCATCTCTTCGGCCTATGGGACCTTAGCCCAGTGAAGTAATTAGCAATGTGCTGATTCTACCAGCGAACGGTTAGAGGCCGTTTATTTGCCAACAACGGAAGAGTGATTTGGGAATCTTCAGTCACTGAAAACGGCGCTGCAGAAACGTGCCACCGAGGAGTCACAGCACACTGTGGGGAAAGCAGGTTAGGGAACTGAGTGATGGGCAAATCTTATTTTAAGAGTTGCAATTACAACCACACATTCGGAAGAAGATACACTAAATGCTTCACTTTGGCTGTCTCTGGGTGAATGGGATTTTGGGTGTTTTTGCTTATTCATATTCTTGAACTCATCTGTAATAAACATATATTGCTTAAGCAATTCAAATAAGAAACTTGATTAGAAGATAAATTAAGACTGCTCAGGTCATGATCCCGGAGACCTGGGATCAAGCCCCACATCGGGCTCCCTGCTCGGCGGGAAGCCTGCTTCTCCCTCTCTCACTCCCCCTGCTTGTGTTCCCCCTCTGGCTGTGTTTCTCTCTGTCAAATAAATAAAATCTTTAAAAAAAAAAAGAAGAAGATAAATTAAGATAGTATGACATTTAATAAACAAGTCCAATCCTAGCACTTCACAATAAATAATAAATTAAACATGGGGGTTTCCTAATACTTATGTTCGAATCTTATGTATTTACCTGCAAGATGCAGGCTTCCTTGTGGTCAAGACTTCATGTTCTGGTCTTAAGAAAGCTAGGCTGTAACTTGGTTTTTACCTCAACTGGGTGACCATAAAGCCAGGCTAGCTAGCCTCTAAAGCCACATGTTCATGTTTAACAGGGATGGTAGTAATACCAAACTCAGCTTTGCTGAGGGTTAAATAATACATGGAAAGCTCTCGACTCAGCGCCTAGCAGTACTAAGGGCTCAGTAAATGTGAGCTATTATTAAATTAGATGTCCTCAGCTTTCTGCAAGGGGGCTGCGGATGTCTCCTGGTTACATGTCCAGCAGGAGCCCTTGCCTAAAGGATACCACTGGGCACTGGGCATCTTTGCAAGACTTTTTGTTCACAGAGAGCCCGTAGGAACAAAAGTGGCTCTCCCGGGCCATTCACCTTACTCATCTCTGGTTGGAGCTAGAGGTGCTGATTGACTCTGTTCCTAGAACACAGTGCTCTAGGGGCCAAGGGTCGGTGAGCAAGGTCTGAAATCCCTGGATGAGGAAGCGCCTCTTAACCACTAATGAAGCGATGAAAGTAAACTTTTAGGCCAAATAAAAGACAGCATTTTTATTTGGAAAGCGATCATTTCGAAATTATCTCCCAAACTTAGAATCTACAGGCCATGGTACAAATGAATGAGGTTGCCATTGACAGTTCATTTATTAAATACGATTTTAGATTGACTATGTGGAGTGGTGTTTATCCGTATTTCCACGAGAAGCACTTAGGATTGCTCAAGATTAATTCTGCTAATTAATACAATTAATACATTAATACAATATGGGCAAGTAATGTGGAAATATTTATTTTTAAAAATACCTCCAGATGATTACCAATGATTATCATGATCAATTTAGGAAACATGATTTTCAAATTCTTTTGCATATTTTAAGTTTGAATAACTGATCTCAGAATGTCCCAATGAAAAGTCTTTTTTTTTCTTTTTTAAAGATTTAATTTATTTATTTGACACAGAGAGATCACAAGTAGGCAGAGAGGCAGGCAGAGAGAGAGGAGGAAGCAGGCTCCCTGCTGAGCAGAGAGCCCGACATGGGCCTCGATCCCAGGACCCTGAGATCATGACCTGAGCTGAAGGCAGAGGCTTTAACCCACTGAGCCACCCAGGCGCCCTGAAAAGTTTTAAAAACAAAACAAAACAAAACAAACTTTTTTTTTTTAAGATTTGTATTTGTTTATTTGAGAGACAGAGAAAGGACGAGCAGAAGGAGGGACAGAGGGAGCAGCAGAGTTCTAACTGAGCAGGGAGCTTGACCTGGGGGGGGCTCAATCCCAGCAACTGGGGATCATCACCTGAGAGGAAGGCAGATGCTTAATGGACTGAGCCACCCAGGCACCCCCCCCCAGTGAAAAGTCTTATCCAGTCTAGTTTTAGGAAACAAAAGTCTTCTGAACATCAGGTTTGATAAATTCTCTGCTTTGGAAGCACCACAAAAACTATATTGGTCGTTTCTTAAAATTCACTCGATCTTCTTTCCATTTCTGGCCCAGCTTTTCTAGATCACGCTTTCCTGAAGTCCTAACAATACAATTAAATCATACTTAAGAATTTGTTTCTCATTAAAGGATTGTCACATTCAACAACCTTTCCTTGCTTCTGTCCAGCTCCCTTCTCTCCTTGAAACTTAATAAATCACGGTGTTTTGCAGACTCAATACTCTAGCTTTTCCACCTTAAATCTCATACTAACGACCCCGTGTATGCCAGCCTGGATCTCATCGTTTTCTTTAACGGGTCCGACTCCCTTCGGCGTCCCGGTCAAGATAATATCTCCTTCTTCCAAGGTCATTATCTTAGAAACGTAACTGATAATGTAGGGGATGGAAAAGATCATGGAAGCTGTCTCACCCTCCTGCCTGAGTTCGCCGTTGACCTTGAGCCAGAGCTTCAGGTCGTGAGGGTCTGGGATCCTCTCTTTGGGCACGAACGCGCTGACCGGGCAGGAGGCCGTGAAGCTCTTGGCCAGCGTCCAGGGCAAGCCCTTCTTCTTGCACTCGTCCTGCACGTCCCTGGCGGTCATGTCCAGGCACAGGGCATAGCCGGCCACGCAGTCCATGGCCGCGGCCTCCGGGACGGCGCGGCTGCGCCTGCCCATCACCACGCCCAGCTCGAGCTCGTGGTGCAGGTTGCGGCTGTAGGGCGGCAGGAGGATGGCGGAGCCGTCGGGCACGTAGGCGGTGGACGGCTTCAGGAAGAGCACCGGCTCGCTCGGCAGCGCGCTCCGCATCTCCTGGACGTGGTCGGCGTAGTTCCTGCCCACGCACACGATGTTCTTCCCCCACTCCCAGAAGCGGGACAGCGGCCTCGGGGCCGCCATGGCCCGGCCGGGCGCCCCGGGAAGTCACGTGACCCGCCGGGGCCCGGTCACCTGACGCCTACGGCGCCCGGGACAACCTCGGAGCGCCGTCCCGTCCGCGGCGGCCGGTTCCGCTCTGCGCTCTTCCGGGTGCTCGGCAGTCGCGGCGCCTCAACTCCTGGAGGCCGCTGTCCGGTAGCTGCCTCCGGACGCGGGTCTGGTCCGGGGAGAGAGGCTGAGGGCCTTCCGCCGCCGGGCAGGTCCCTCCCGGGTCCCGGCCGCACTCAGCACTGCGGACGCCCGGCTCGCAGCCCGCAGCCCGCACGGGTTTGCACGCGGGCGCTGATTGGCCGGGGCCTGGGGCGGGGGCGCGAGACGTGCGCTGATTGGCTGGGGGGCGGAGCGGCGGGCGCCGATTGGCTTCGGCGCGCCGCCGGCGTGTGCGACCCGCCCGCCCGCCCGCCGCCGCCGCCCCCGCCGCCGCCGCCGCCGCCGCAGCCCTGGGTCATGGTGCTCGGCCGCGGGCTGCTCGGCCGCCGGAGCCTCGCAGCGCTGGGAGCCGCCTGCGCCCGCCGCGGCCTGGGTAGGTGGGCCGGCGCCGGCCGCGGGGCGAGCCTGACGGGCGCCGGGGGCGCGGGGCCCGGTCCGCGGAGGGGGGCCCGGCCGGCGTCGTGACCCGGTAGCGGCGGTTGGGCCGCGAGGGGTCCGCCGGCGCCGGGCACTGGGGTCGGCCGGGAGGCGCCGGGCCGCCGCGGGTTGACGCTGCTTTCTGTCGACACAGGCTTGTAACCCTCGCCGGCGTCCGGGCGCGCCGGTTGGGGTCGAGAAAAGGCCTCGCGGCACTTGAGTCAGACTTTGCGGGGGCTGAAGACACAGTGGGGTCACTGGTCAGCTGGGGGTTGCCGGCGGATTTGTGCCCGGTAAGGAGCCCCGCGCCCCCGCTCGCCCGCGGCCCTCCCGGAGGTCCCCTCCCAGCCCGGGCGGACCCCGTTCTGCCGGCGAGCTTCGGCCGCTAGAAAAACCCGGGGTACACGATTCTAAAGTGCAAAGGGCAGGGAGCCGGGGCAGTGCCCGGCTTGCGGCGAGACGGGGTCCTGGGGGCCGTGGGGCCTGGCCCTCCCCCTAGAAGGAGAGGCCTTGGGTGCGCGGCTTGCAGGGCCTGCCCCAGCGACAGTTACCTCTTGCGTTGTTGGAATATTTTGACCTTGATTTTGAAATTTCTTTATTTCCTGATATCTTATCCGGCTGAGTAGCAATAGGGGCAGTAGGGTAACTCCAGTCTTTGGGAGAGGGCTAGCGGCTGGAGACAGGGCCACTTAGCAGTTGTGAGGGAGGGGAAGACTTCCTTGGCCATTTTAGATCTCACTGAGAGCACTCAGGGCTCTGGAGTGGGTAAGATGTTAACATTACTAAGGAAAGAGCCTGTCCTTTTTTCACTTGGACACCCCTGAGAGTGTCAGGGCTAAGCCTTTTGCTTCCGGAGTCAGGCAGAGAGCGTAAGTAGGACTAAGTAGGACTGTAGGGAGCTGGCAGGACTGTGGCCGCCTAACCAGCCGCGGGGTGCTGTGCGGAAGGGTGTTCTAGAGAAGCCAAACACAATGCGTCTCAGGACTAGGCCTGGACTGTAGGCTGTGGCGGTGTCCTCTGCTTACACGAAGGGTCACAGTTGCAAACCAGTGAGCTGGAAGCATTTCTCAGGCTGTAATTTTTGGAAAAGGAGTAAGGCTTCTGGGGGTGCCTGCAGGAGTCACTAAATTTCCCGGGTTCTCTGGGAGAACCTTAACGGCACCTGGAGGAGCGTGAGCGCAGGCTGTAATCGTGTTCCCTTCACCTGGGCGGTGCTCCTCTCTCAGACTCGAAGGACAGCCCTGTTTCAGTCTTGCTTTCCTCCCTCCCCAGCCCCCAGCAGGCACACTCCGCTCTGTCGTCCTTCCCGGGGCTTGGACGGTGCTGGGGCCTCGGATAGTGGAGGGTCACAGAAACCTGATCATACAGAAATGTTTGTGCATGAGGAGAAGGGCCTGGAAAATGCCCAGCTCGTCATCCAAGGAGAGGGGTTGGATTATCTTTGCGTATTCTTCAGAGCTGCGGTTTAGACAGTTGCTCTGGCCGTGGCAGATAAGGTTGAATTCAGCTTCAGGTGGCCCCCGGTGAGATGGTCTGTCGGTCAGTGGGTCCTGCCTGCTTTCTGGATCCCATTTGGAAGAGACTCCCAATTTGGCACCTCCCCCAGAATTTCATGGCTGTCTTCTGTTGCCTTTTGGGGGCTCATCTCTTCTACATCAAGACAAAGTATTGTTGGGGCCTCTGTGAATTTTTAGGTTAAATAGGAGTTTCATTGTTGAAAATAGTTTGGCCCCTGACTCCTCGGGGAGGATGCTTTTGGCCCTTGCTTACTCTGAGACACCCGGCAGGCCCCTTCGGTTCAGCCTGGATGGCAAGTCTGCGTCCTGCACTCTTGGATCCAGAAAAGTGGCCACTTCTCCCATATCTCAGGCCCTGGTGCGTTTTGTGCATGATCCAAATTTCGGGTTCGTGCCTAGGAAAGTGATAATTGTTTTCTTCTCTGACTGGAGGCCTAGGAAGGGCCAAAGGCGCTCGCCCTCCAGGTTCCTGTCTTGGTCTTTCTGAGTCAGGTGTGAACGCCCCAGGACTGGCATCGGTCACTCTGACAGTGGTTTGAATCACAGGCACGCAGCGGCACCTCGGTCCTCCGAGAGCTCGCGAAAAAGAAAATCAGAATCCTAGTCTGAAAGAGGTGGTTTCCATGAACAGGCACGTGAACAATTCTCTGTGTATTTCTTACGGATGTGGTCAAATGAGGGTATTTTCTTCTTTACCGAAGAAACTCAGAACACCCATCATGGCGAGCCTCACGCTTTGCCTGGGATGTCGTGTCCCCAGCATGCGGGGCCTCCCGGCCGAGGGCCTGTCTTTAAGCCTCGGCTTGGGGCGGCTCCCGGGACACTGAACAGAGCTGTGCTTTGTCTTTAGGCCCGGTCCTGCTGGGAGCCCTTCTCTATCACACGGACTTGAGGAAGAGCCTGACAGTGGAGCAGGGCACCATGAAGGTTGAGCTGCTGCCCGCGCTGACCGACAACTACATGTACCTGGTCATCGATGACGAGACCAAGGAGGCCGCCGTGGTGGACCCGGTGCAGCCCCAGAAGGTGGGAGGCAGGGCCCCGCACCACTGCATCCCCTGCAGGGCCGATAGCTGCAATAACCCATTGGGTTTTTGAAAATCAGCTCGTGGCCAGCCACTGTGCTGTGGGGCAGAAGGCCAGTGAGGGCTGGAGGCCACCTACAGCTTGGGCAAGGAGAGCCCCAAGGGCGGTGACCTCAGCCAGAGGGGCTTGGAGAGGTCGTGGCTGGCCCTGAGCTGCCAGCTGGGTCAAGAGAGACCTGGAGCGGGGGGCACCTTGGCGGGGGTGGGGCAGGGCGCGGCCCCTCCTGGCCAGGCCTGGGTTCTGCTGGGCCCTGTTGCTCAGCCGGCCAGTGCGGGGAGTGTGAGCGTGGCCCCAGTCTCGCGTCACATTTGCTTGCAGGTCGTAGAGACGGTGAAGAAGCACGGTGTGAAGCTGACCACGGTGCTCACCACCCACCACCACTGGTAAGCCCCTCCAGCTGGCCGCTCGGACCCGTGCGCTCTGGGCCGCGTGGAGCCCGGGCACGTGCGGACTCTCGGGGCCCCCCTGCAGGTGGAGGCCCACGGGATCGGGGTGCTTCAAGCCCTTGTCCCCGCCCAGCTGCGCTGTCTGTGCTGCTGAGGCTGGGCCCCGGTGGGCTTCGGAGAAGATCTGGGTGCTGCTAATGTGGGGGACTCCGTGGGGCAGACCTCCCACAGCGCCTGTGAAGGCTCCGGGGCTCGTGTGATGGGAGACCGGCTTTGATGTCAGGGAAGAAACCATTCTCGACATTGGTTTTTTTTTTTTTCTTTAAGATTTTATTTATTTATTTGAGAGAGAGAGAGAGAGAGAGAGAGAGAGAGAGAGAGAGGGAGAGGGAGAGGTCACAAGTAGGCAGAGAGGCAGGCAGAGAAAGGAGGAAGCCGGCTCCCCGCTGAGCAGAGAGCCCAACACGGGCCTTGATCCCAGGACCCTGAGATCATGACCTGAGCCGGAGGCAGAGGCTGTAACCCACTGAGCCACCCAGGTGCTGTAGACATTGGTGTTTTTAAAAATCAAGGCACTCTGTTTGTAGAGGTTGTGGTTTTTGAGACTGAAGGTAAGAGGTGAAAGCAGCACCTGCGTTTGGGTTTTAGGGCTGGAGCTGCTTGTCCAAGACCTCCCACCCTGTGGGGGCTTTGAAACTTCTGAGGCTCTTCACAGCTAGAAAAAAATAGTTTTTTGGCTCTGAATTATCTTTTGCACACGAGGGCCTGAGGGCAGGGCCGTTGGTTCTGGGCGTCTGCCGCTGGGCTCAGAGCACTAAGGCAGCCCGAGTCTGTGCGGCGTGGGGGAGTCAGCTGTTAATTCCTGAGTGCGGGGTGGGGGGGCCGCAGCCTTGGCCCAGCAGCTCGGGGTGCTCTCTGGGAAGAAAACGGATCTGCCTCCCACCGAGCCTCAGGGTTGGCTTCTTTCTCTCTTGCTAGGCAACCGCTAGGTCTGTTTTCTTAAGTTGTGATGCTCTGGGTTTTTTGTTAGAACAGAAACTCCAAATTCAGTCCCAGACCAGCCCCAAGGCGCGGGTGCCTCCCTCCCTCCCCGCACTCCCGGAGGTGGTGTGTGTCGCCCCAGGCCTGGAGGGCAAGGCCGGCCCCTCGTATCTGCCGGTGCGCTGAGTCTGGGCCCGTGGAGGGGCTCCGTGGACTGCGGTGCGGTGAGGGGCAGGAGCCCTCGCCTTGTCCGGGAAGGCTGATCTGGGGCAGGGCCCTGGCTGGGCTTCTGCTGGGCACTCCCGCCCACAAGGAGCGATCCGGGCCGGCCTGGCCCCCCATCCCGCTGGGCGCCGCCAAGCTCTGGACGAATGTGTGTGTTGACTAGTTCAAAGAGCAAAGTGGTTTTGTTTCTGTTTTAAATTTTAAAAAAGTTTTTATTTTAATTCCAGTTAATACGTGGTGCCATATGGTAGCAGGTGTATGACATGGTGGTTCAGCCGCCCTGCCCTCTACTGCGGCTCAGCACACGCGCGCTACCCGGCCCCAGCACCCTGCGACTGCCCCTGCGACC
>PITA01026814.1:0-21971 GCA_004023965.1 Spilogale gracilis
GAGGGATCAGTCAGAGCTCCTAGTTAGCTTAGTGCGGCCCCGGATGGTTACATAGGGGCGCAGTCCCAGAAATGTGCGTGTGCGCAGGCTGACATATACACACATCTCCTCTGCCGTCAGCCAAGAGCACTCAGGGACGGCTGCTTGTGCCATCGTCCAACAAAAGGACCAGGTCCTGATTCCAGGGCTGGGGGCAGAGGATATGCACAATGAGCATGGAGTGTCTCACTGCACTAGAAAGAAAAGAGGTGCTTAGAAAACAAAATAAATGTGACACAATGACGGGCCCTCCTGGTGGGACCCAAGAGCTAACTGAAAGGCCTCCCAGCAGCCTAAGCTGGGACACTTGAGCACAGAGCAAATAAGGCAACCTGGGACTAGAAACCAAAGTCTAAAATGAACATCCATGATCCATAGTGATATGAACAAATGATTGAAAAAATAAACAAATAAGGGGGAGCAGATGAATCTCCTGAGTAGATAGTTCTAAATCATTTCTGGAGCTTGTCTGTGTTCCGGCAGGGAGCATACGTCCCTACTGCTCGAGCACGCCCCACACATAGCATCTCCTGGAGAAGACAGTATGGGCAGGTGAAAAGTGCAGGTGTGGCCTGGAGACAGCTGGCACACACGCCACAGCCGGGTGGCCACCATCACGTCATCGGCGACCAGCCAGGTGATAGCATTTACACACACACAGGCACGCGCGCACACATTATGTACATAGCATATATATACATGCCCTTGATATGTAATGGAAAAGCCTTCACCTTTGTGATCTTCCTCCCAAATACCTACACTCCCAGGCTAATCCTGAGGTAAACATCAGATAAATTTTAATAAAGGAACACCAGAACATTCTACAGAATCCCTCAAGTAGTCCTCAAAACTGTCAAGGTCATCAAAAACGAGTTTTTAAGTTTTAGAGACTGTCGGGCACCTGGGTGGCTCAGTGGGTTAAGCCTTTGCCTTCGGCTCAGGTCATGATCTCAGGGTCCGGGATCAAGGCCGCGTTGAGCCCTCTGCTCAGCAGGAAGCCTGCTTCCTCCTCTCTCTCTGCCTGACTCTCTGCCTACTTGTGATCTCTCTGTCAAATAAATAAATAAAATCTTTTTTTAAAAAAAAAGAGACTGTCATAGCCAAGAAGAGCCTAAAGAGATAGGACAACATGTCCTGGGTGGGATTCTAGGACAGAACAATGACATTTGAGAAAAACCCAAGAAATCTAAAGTATGAACTTTCAATGATAATAATATACCAATATTGGTCTATTAATTATGACAAACATACTATATAATATTAAGCTGCCTGTGGGGGATACAAACACTCTCTGTATTGTCTTTATAATAATTCTATAAATCTAAAACTGTTCTAAAATTAGAAGCTTATTTTTTAAGAAAACGAGTAATTAAAGACGACAAAAAAGACCAAGGTCACCAGGTTTCCATTAGTCTGCTCGTGGCAGCAAAAGAGCAACTTTGTTACAGCGTTGTCGGATTCTCAACAGTCGCTTCAGACACTGATATTGCAGAGTCGCAGAGGTCTGTATGCTAGAAGGTCCAGATTTATAGGAACAGCTCGGGACTTTCTCCTTTGGGCCAGGACGTAACTTGCAGTGTGCCTCAGAAGTGGTTTCTCTCTGATGTGCTTAGTTGTAACAGGCACAGAGCGGGGCCAGCTCTGCCTCAGCAGTAGTTCTTACTCTCACACTGAATATTCTAGAAGGCAAGCTCTCCATTCTGGACACCCTGAAACTCTTCTAACTTGCTGGTGCCGGCCTCAGTGGCAGCCCCCTTGACTGAGCACTGCCCACAGGCCAGACGTGCACATACTGCTGCCCTCCTCACACCGACTCGGCAAGACAGGGACTACTATCTCCACTCTCCAGATGTGGACACTGAGGCCCAGAAGCTTCACAGCCAGCAAGCAGCAGAGGCTGTCTTGGAACCCGCACCCGCCTGGCCCCAGACGGCTTCTCCTTCCATGCTGAGCTCTGCTCCACGCGCCGTGGCCTCTGTGCGCAGCCAGGTAGGCGACAAAGGGGCCTGCAGCAAGAGCCTCGCCCAGCTGCGAGCAAAGCTCGCTGGTCAAGCAGACGTTTTTTCTGAATAGTGCAAATGCTCCTGAGGGAACAGAGGATTTTTCCCACATGGAGAAGGATCAGGAGTCATTCTGAATCTGTGCCCTTGAAACAGAGCCAGGGTCTAAAAGCTTTTACAGAACCACATGCATCACAATCATCAATATGCCATTAGATCCTGGACATTAATTCCCTAAAAGTATTTCTAAACCTTTGAAAGGATTAACTCTTTATTATATTAAATTCTCCCCACACACAGAAGCTAGAGTTGCTGCTGGCTTTTCTTTTTCAACTCAAATGAGACACTGATCTTATTTTTCTATTTTCATTAAGATTACTCAGATAAAACTCCATTTTCCCTTTACCTACCAAATATTGGGAAAATCCCCATTCATCTTCCAAAAGCTCTATAGTTCTCAAATCTGAAGCAGGAAAACAGGGATATCACCCTCTCTGGCTTCTCGATCAACGAGAGGTTTGGTGCACAAGTTTCCAAAAGTCTCCCAGGAGAACCAGAGGGGACTTTTAGAAGCCACCTGACCTAACTGCCTCGACATCCTCCCACTGTCACCTCCTCCCATAAGGTGGGCCTTCTGCTGTGGAGCCCCATCCCTCCCCTCACAGTAACGAAGCTGGGATCCTAAGTATGTTCCCTCTGCACACAACCACCATGACTGTTATTCACCGGTGAAGCAGGGCCGGGCTCAGCAGTCAGAGAAGCCAGGGCTAACCCATTCACCAGCGCAAGCGTCCAGGCCTCTCTATCTCCCTGGCCCCCTCACCTCGGGCAGCCAGCTCCCCAGGGCTGCCGGAGCAGTCATATGTAACAAGTGTGCGTGCAGCCCCACGGCCCGGCAGGCGGTTCAGAGTATCACTCCTCTGACACTACACCTGTCTGCACACACCAGTGACAGCCCCACTGCCTCATCCCCCGCCTCTAGGAGCCTAACGGGCAGGCAGGACTATCACCTCCATCATTTGGATCCCATGCTCCTAATAATACAACTACAATTGCCATCTGCCCTCCGGAGTCTATCTAATTATGCCTCAGAGGACGATCATGTGCAATGGCTCAGAGCCTCTCAAAATGGGGCCAGAAGAGCTCACTGGGAATGCAGAGGCACAGGTCTCAAATCTATCGGATCACAATCTGCATTTTTAAGAGATTTTGTGTATTTACTTGAGAGAGGGAGAGACAGTGAGCAGAGCAGAGGGAGCGGCAAAGGCAGAGGGAGAAGCAGGCTCCTAAGCAGGGAGCCCAATGCGGGGCTCGATCCTGGGACTCTGGGATAATGACTTGAGCCAAAGGCAGAGACTCCACAAATTGAGCCAGCCAGGTGCCCCACAATCTGCATTTTTAAAATTCCAGTGCTTCATGTGCACATTAAAATTTGAGAAACACTGGCCTACATCCCTAGAGATGAAAAAGTATTTCAATTTCTATGAGGGAATATTTCAGAGCAAAGAATGCACTTTCTTTCCCACTCCAGCTATTAATAACAGGTATGCACATTCGGCTGGCAGGAGGAGTAAACAGAGACTGGCTTCAAGGGCCTAGAAATAAAAGTTGTAAAAAAAGAAAAAAGTAAGTGTGCTAACAAGTCTCATAACCATGAGTTCTTCTGTCATCCTTTTACCAACTTCCCTCGAAGGACTTTTTCCTCTATTAGATCAAAGTTTACAGAGGTAAATACTCTTTTTTTTTTTTTTTTAAATAAACAAACACCCAATTCTTAGTTGTAAGTCCCACTGGGAACTGGAACAGTATCAAACTGAAGAAGAAAGAGAAGAGGATTCAGTGGTGTCTTCTGACCTCTTGCAAAAGCCAGTAGGCTCAGCCCCATGTTCAGGGTGACCAGGCCGGCCCCCCTCCTCTGGGCCACAGCTCCAGCTAAGCAGCTCCAGGGCCGCCCATGCTATCTGGGGTTTGTGCTAACTGAACCAGCACTTGCTGATTAAGCCAAAACTTCCTCATTCTGCAGCCTTGGCTGCATGGCGGTGGGGGCAGGGGGAACACAGGGGGAGCCGGGTGGAGAGGTGAGGGGATTGGGGGCAGAAGGAAAAAGCCCACACCTGGGCAACAGCGAGCTCTTCTCACACGCCGGCGTGCTGGACTCTGGCAACTATGAAACCTGCCCGGTCAGGCACCGAGGCAGCACACAAGGGAAGGCACGAACCATCTAGCTGTGCTGAGGCCTGACTGCACTGTCGCACGGCAAAGGCCTCCCAGGTGACTGTCATGTGCAGTCACAGTGCAGAAACACTGTTCCAGGAGAAAGGATCTGCAAAACGTCATTACAACTGTTCTGCAGGAAGGAGATGGATTTTATAAAGCACAAAGCTGCTAAGAGGATGGCACAAGCGGTGGCCTGGACAGCAGTGTCTGGAATGGTGGATAAGTCTTCAAGGCAGATGGACAACACGCACACAGACAAAAGCAGTGGTCAGTCCCAACACCAGAACATTCTCTGTGCCTCTGCCACCCTAAGTGGACCAAATTAGTGAAGCCACAGCCAAGCCGACATTTGTCTCTGCCCACCTGGCTTACGCAGCGGTCAGTGACCTAGAGCCTGCTGCCTGCTTTTGTACCACCTGTGAGATAAGAACGGTCTTTATGATTTTCGAAGGTTGAAGGGGGGAGAAGAACGTAACAAAGACCACATGTAGCCCACATACCTACACTATTTACTACGTGGGCCTTTACAGAAAACACTTCCAGACTCCTGGCTCATGGTGACCACAGGTGCCCAAGGTGTCCCCAACACAGGTCTGCACTGGCAGGCACTTCCTCTGCCAACCACACAGCCAAGTAAGCTCTAACATGCTTTGAATGCGTGAAACCAGGTAGAAACTTGTGCTCAGTCATCCTGAGAATCCAATAAAAAACACAGCCACTAACTGCCAAGCTCCTGAAGGAACACTGAGAAATCTTCTCTCCACGTGCAGAGGGGGACCGTCCAGCTGAGTGAGCTCAGGACGGGCAACACAAGCATCCCAGGCAAGGTGCCAGCTGGTCCCTCAGCCACCAGGCCCCCCCCATCTGATTCCTGCTGTGCCTGGTCTAACTGTGGCGCTAACTGTACCGCTAACCGTGGCGCTAACCATGGTGCTAACCGTGGCGCTAACCGTAGCGCTGACCGTAGCACTGTACCGCTAACTGTAGCACTAACTGTAGTGCTAACTGTACCACTAGCTGTACCACTAACTGTAGTGCGAACTGTAGCACTAACTGTAGCACTAACTGTAGTGCGAACTGTAGCACTAACTGTAGTGCGAACTGTACCACTAACTGTAGCACTAACTGTAGCACTAACTGTAGCGCTAACTGTACCGCTAACTGACTGTAGTGCTAACTGTAGCACTAAAGCAAAGCACCGCAGCGCCCACAGCCCTCGGGCAGGAGAGCCAACACTCAGAGACACTCCATGGACTAAGTGCCAACAGCAGCGTCCCTGCTCGTCCCCATGGTTACCCATGGCACCTGGCTGATAACGGAAAGGACAGCAGGAATCTTGCCTCACAGGCGGCAAGAGCCAGTGCTACTGCCAAGTGCAGGCAGAGGCCTTCCCACGGGGCCAGAGCAGCCCTCTGCACGCGCCAGGCTGCCCCGCTGACAGACTGCACAGTCAGCTCAGCAAAGCCAGAAAGAGAGGCACGCTTCCCCAAGACGGCTTCAGGGGCAGCTGAGGAAAGGGCGCTACCAGACTCCCAGGAACCGCAGGCAAGCAGTATCTGCTTATCCCCACAATCAATTGTCATGATGTATTCAGCAGAGGGAGCGCTGCCTAGCCTACCTGCACTGTATCACCTCCCTCTGTAGGTCATTTGGCTCACAAAATTGATTTAGGAGAGATTATTCAATTCCATTTTATATTTTCATGTTTGGGAACTCTGCCAGCAGCAACTTCTGCTCTTCCAGAGGTCAGGAAGCTATGGACAAGGCAATCTCCCACTGTTGTAAATGGAACTCCATATCCCCTTTATATATTTCCTGTCAATCTTCGAATCACTTCAAATATGATTGCCCTTCATTCAGACAATGTTTTACGTCTCATGTCTACCTTCTTCCCATATCTGATGACGGCCTCGGCTGCAGACCACGCTCCAGGGAGCCGCTCCGGGCACCTATGTCGGAAGAGGCGTGGGCAGATGGGGGCAGGAGGGGCCCTGCAGCTGCCAGGTGGGAGCAAGCTGGCCAACCCCGGCGAAGGCGAGCTAGCTCGCGCCAACCACCGCCACATGCCCTGTTCTTTCCATGGGAAAACGTCACCGCCACCCTCGCTGCCACTCGCTCTGGTCAGCTTTGCCTGCCCCTCTCCCAGCCACCAGCCACTCCATGTTGCCCTGGTCCTGCCACCAGGGTCCTCTCAAGTGTTCCCCACATCTGACACGTGTCCCCCCATCTGCTCAGGGCTCCTTTGGCTCTCTGCCACCTGATGAGCTGCTCTTGTCAGTCTCTCTGATGGCGGTGGATCTTCTCCTTGAGCTCCTGGCACCAGGCGGCCCAGCTGCAGTCCCAGGCCGGTGTCCCTCCATGCCCCTCCGGTAAGCCCGTCCGCCCCTCATCTCAATGCAGTTCCGAACCCCAACCCACAGGGAACCTCTAGCATCCCACTCTTCCCAACCCGAGGCCCCTGAGGGTTTCTCCACCCCTGACTACCAAATGTCACCTTTCCAGGCATCCTTCTCATGTCACAATATATGTTTGTGAGCAAGCCCTGTGAACCCTACCATCCACCATATCCGGCATCCGACCCTTCACACCCCACCACTCTGGGGAACACCACCATCACCCTTTGCCACGTCGATGGGATTGACCTCCTAACAGGCTTCTTCTTCTGCCCTCGCACCTTGAAAGAGCAGCAGAGTCATCCTGTTAGAACCTAAATCCATTCATGTCACCATTCTGCCCCAAACCCTACAATAGCTCCCTATTTCCCACAGAGTGGAAGCCTCATTCTCCCACTGGCCTCCAAAGCCCATTAAGCTCCGCTCACCCTCCCTGCCCCCACTGCCCTCAGTTACTGTCTCCCCACCCTCCACTCTGCTCCGCCACCTACACTCTCCTGCTGTCCCTGGCATCTGCAACTACCTCCCTGCCTCTTGGGTATTCTTCCCCAGATATCCACCCATTTAACTCCCTTGCCTGCCCCAAGTCTGTCCTCAGACATCCCTGGCTCAACAAGGGCAGCCCTGTCCTCCCCGATGGCCAATACTCCCAATCTCCCCTACCCTGCTCTGTCCTCTGTCACAGCATGCTCCTTTACTATATAGCCCCTGCACATGTCTCCCCCTGATAAGATGTAAGGCTCCTAAGGGCAGAAGTTTCTATCCGATCTGTTCATCGCAGAATCCAAGCACCTACAATAAGGCCTGGCACTTGAAAGGTACTCTATAAATTTGAATTTAAAAATTGTTTGTCTCAAAATGTAAGCTTCCTAGAAACCAAAGTAAAAGGGGGAGTAAAATGAGTTTCAATTTTGACTATGCATTTGCTGTGTGAGGAACAGCAAGGATGCCGATATGGTTCAACAAAGTCAGCTGGGGCAAGTGGCAGGAAGTAAGCCCGAGAGCCTGTAGAGACCAAGTTACTTGAAGCTAGCTCAGTACCACTTTGCCTTACACTATGAGGGGCACAGGGAAGACTCTGGAGAGTTTTGGACAGAGGGATGACATGTTCTAACCTATATTTTTTAAATTAAACTTTTGATTTTGAGATAATTATAGATCCACATGTAGTTGTAGAAATAATACAGAGATAATCCACATACCCTTACCCCAGTTGCCCCAATGGTGACATCTTACAAAATTATAGAACATAATCACAACCAAGATGTTGACACTGATTCAGTGAAGATGTGGAACACTTCCATTCCCACAAAGATCCCTCATGTTTCTCATTTATAGCCACAACCTCCCACCCCCAACTCTTGCTGAAGCCCTGGCAACCACTAACCTGTCTTTCATTTCTATAATTTTCTTATTTCAAGAATATTAAATAAATGGAATCATACAGTATGCAACCTTTGAGGATTGGCTTTTTTCAGTCACCCTGACTCTCTAGAGATTCACCCAGGTTGTCCCATGTGTGCAGTTCAGCCCTTTTTACTGCTGAACAGCATTTCATGGAATGGACGTGCCACAGTGTGTCTGACTGTTCACCCACTGAAGAACATATGGGTTGTTTCCAGAGTTTGGCTATTAAACCTACTGTGAACATTTGTGAATAGCTTTTATGTGAACATAGTTTTAATTTCTCTGGGCCAAATGCCTAGGAGTTTTGATTGCTGGATTGTGTGGTAGTTACAAGTTTAATTTTATAAGAAACTGCCAAACTGTTTCCCAGAGCGCCTGTACCATTTTACATCCCAAGCAGCCATGTATGAGATCCAGTTCCTCCATATCCTCACCATGATCTGCTATTATCACTATTTGTTTTATCATAGCCACTCTGATGTGTGTGTCATAATAACTCATTGTGGTTTTAATTTGTACTTCTTGAATGGCTCATGATATTGGGCATCTTTTCATGTGCTTATCTGCCATCTATATCTCCTCTGGTGAAATTTCACCTATATGTTTTTTGTGCAATTTCTAGTTAATTGTTTGGTTTTTTTACTGTTGAGTTTTGATAATTCTTTATATATTCCATAATCAGTCTTTTCTCAGATATGTGATTGGTCAGTATTTCTCCTAGTCTGTAGCTTGTCTTTTCATCCTCCTTTTTCTATTGCAAAGAGAAAGTTTTTAATTTGAATGAAATCCAATTTATTACTTCTTCTCTTAAAGATGTGTTTGGTGCCAAGTCTAAGTACTCTTTGTTCAACTTTGTCCTAAAATGAAAACATTTGTTCTATTTTTTTCTAAGTTTTATATTTTCATATTTGACTTTGTGATACATTTTAAGTTAAATTTTTATATAAGGTGTGGAACTTAGATTAAACTTGATTTTTTGCCTATGGATGCTTGATTGCTCCAGCACTATTTTCTGGAAAGGCTATCTTTCCTCCCTTGAATTGTTTTTGCAATTCTCAAAATCATTTGAGAAGATAATTTCTCAAAAGTCATTTGGGCATATTGATGTGATTCTCTACACTATTTTCTATGCTAGGTTCAAATCATCTTGGTGTCTATCTTTCTGTCAAGACCACATAGATTTGATTACAGTGGCTATAAAATCTGGAAATTAGGCAGGCTGATCCCTCCCTCTTTATTCTTCCTTTTCAAAATTGTTTTAGCTATTCTAGTTCCTTTATTTTCCATATGTATTTTATAATCAACTTGTATATATCTATAAAAAAAATTTTGCTGTGAGCTTAACAGAACTTACATTAAACCTGTATAACAGTTTGGGGTGAATTGTTATCTTTACTATGTTGAATTTTCCAATCCATGAACATGGTATGTCTCTCCATTTACTTAATAGATCTACTTTTGTTTCTTTCATCAGGGTTTTGTAGTTTACAGTATAAAAGTACTATAAATGTTTTGTTAGATTTATACCTAGGTACTTTTCAGGAACTATAATCTTGGTGTCCACATATTCATTAATAATAACACATAAAAATAAAGCTGATTTTTGTGTGTTTATCTTGTATTATGCAACACTACTAAACTCACTGATTAATTCCAGTTTATTTTATTTTTGCTTTGTAAATTCCTTGGAATTTTCTACATAATCATGCCATCTGCAGACAAGGACAATCTTATTTCATACTTTCTGATCTGTAAGCCTTTAATTTTTTTGTCTTGTTTTACTGCATAGTCTAGATCACCCAGCACTATATAAAGTAAGAGCAGGTATCCTTGTTCTGTTACTGATCTTAGGCAGAGATCATTCAGTCTTTTATTTTAAGTATGATATTAGCTGTAGGTTTTTGTAGATGTTGTTCATCAAGTTGAGTAACTTTTCTATTCCTGATTTGCTGAGAGTCTCTATACAATGTTAGATTTTGTCAAATGCTTCATTAAGTTGAGTTATATGATCATTTATTTTTTCTTCTTTAGCCTGTTAATATGGTATATTACATTGACTTTCAAATATTGAGGCCGATTTGCATCCCTGACATTATACAATTGTTCATATACATTGCTGAATTCTGTTTGCTAATATTTTGCTATGGACTTTTGCATCTACATTCATAAAGAATATTGGTTTGTTTTTTCATTTTTTTCTCGTTTAATATCCAGGCAATAATAACTGTATAAGATGAATTTAAGTATTCTCTTCTATCTTGTGAAAAATATATCATGTCATCAGAGTCAAAAGACAAAAGACATCAGAAGGCAAAAGAACTGGAATAGAGCAGTTATTGCCTAAAGCTTTATGTTTTGCTAGGGTTGTCTCTTTCCTGTCTTTGGCTAAAGGAAGCACACTTCTGTTGCATTTATTGCAGTTTTTGTTTTCTGCACCTGTTGGCATTTATAGGTTACCATCCTCTCAAATTTGAGGATAAGATTTGTTTAAGACAAAAAGAACACTCAGAGAATTCACTATCATGTCATTCCTTATGTTCCTGAGGCCCCTAGCTAGTCTTTCTTCTTATCAGCAGTCTGTATTTGTTTTATATATAATGTCCAAAATTTTTAGTTTTACTTAGTGGGAGAGATGGGGGGAAAGCACCTCATCTCCATCTTCCCAGAAAAGGAAGTAATCTGTATTTCTAGAAAGAGCATTCTGGCCACTGTAGCGATAATTACCTGTAACCAGGCAAAAAGTGAACCAAAAGGAGACCTGTTAAAAGGCAAATGAATGTATCTGGTGAAATATAAAGGTATCTTGGGTTCAGGCTCATAGTAGTAGGGGTGGTAGGGAGTAGTTAAAATCTGAATATATTGTGAAGAAAGTGCAGAGTAAATTTGCAGGTATACTAGACATGGGGCATGAGAGAAAGCAAGGAGTCAAAGATGATGCCCAGGGTTTTAGTCTGACAAGTGGAAGAATGAAGTTACCACCAAGAGGTATAGAGAAAGCTGAGGAAGGAGCAAGGTAGGGAGAAAGAATGACGATTGAGTTGTTTTTCAAATGTGAAATAAGAAATACCCATGATACAGCCAAATGGCAGTGTTTGGCAGGCAGATGAATATGAGCCTGGAGTTTAGGGGCTTGGGTTCAGGCTGGAAACATATACTTAAAATCTAGAGGTGGTGTTTAAAGCCATGAAACCAGATGGAATCACTAAGAGAATGAGGTAGAAAGAGAAGAGTAAGCTCTGGGTTCTCCAGTGAGGACTGGGATATGAGAAGGAGCCAGCAAAAACATACTGAGAAGCAGTCACAGATCTAGGAGAAAAGTTAGGATAGAAGTGTGTCCTAGAAGCCAAATAAAGAAAAGTGCTTTTAAGGAGGAAGGAGTGAAAACCTGGATTCAGATGCTGCTGAAAAATCAGGTAAGATGAAGACTGAGATTTGACCACTGAATTTGGCAAAGTCAAAGAAGTCTTTGATGACAAAAACAAAACTTTTTGTGAAGTATCAGGGAAAAATCCAGGTGCAGTGGGTTCAAAAAAGAACAGGAAGGAATTAGAGACAATAAATGTAGACCTGAGACTTAGTTGAGTCACTAATTTCAACTATAATTGAGGATAACTATGCCTTTTCTTACCTAAATTAATCTCTATTTAGGATTAGATACAGCAAAATAAGGAGATCTAGAGAATAGGACTTAATAGGGAGAGACATAAACATCATAAGTACATTGTATTTTAACAGGACACAATAGACAAATATTTAGAATACCACAGTGGAATGACAAATTCTATACCAGATGGAGAAATTAGGACAGAATTCTCAATCTCAAGGAGGTGATAGTAAGTCTTAACAAGGGCTATCACAAAAACCAACAAAGTTCTTTACATGAAAGCTTTTTGAAAATAAGTTCCTGCAGAAGTATGTGTAATTATGAGAGAAGAATTAATGAAACTTAGGCAGTTCTGATGGTGTCATTTGCAGGGAAAGACGTAAGTTAAACTTGTAAGAGAAACAGAGAATCACTGAGTTCAGTGAACATACAATGTCCTTTAAGCCAAAAGAATATGAATGGGCAGTACTGTAATTTAACTCTTCATCCTGAACATTCATAAAGAATCTTACATGAGGTTAAGTGCATGTCAAGATATGAAATAAAAACAAAAGTCTATCCCCAACCAAAAAAATAAACAAATTAAAAAACCCACACCCATATATCTTCCTCCCACTCTGCCATTATCAGTTCTTGGCTTAAACATTCTGAGTATTGCAAATCATCATCTAACATTACAATCAAAGATAAAACAATATATTTTCATTAGAAATGAAACGAAGTGGCATAAGCCAGTCATAAAACAAAAAAATCCTATATGATTCCATTTATATGAAGTACCTAGAGTAGTCACATTCATAGAGACAGAAAGTAGGATGGTCATTTCCTTGTGTTGGGCGTGAGGGGAAAATGGACAGTTATTATTTAATGGGTATAGAGTTTCAGTTTTACAAGATGAAAAGAATTCTAAGAATTCTTGCACAGCCCTGTGAATACACTTAATGTCACTGAACTGTACACTTGAAAACAGTTAAGATAGTAAATTTTGTTATGTGTATCTTACAATTTTAAGAATTAAAAAAAAATTTTTTTAAAGGGGATACCTTTGCTTCTACCCATAATGAAGTAACCAGGATAGAACTTACCCTCTGGCGGTAAACAACCAGAAAACTGGAAAGAAATACATATAGAACAACTGATGTCAGACAACAGTCTGCAAAAAAAAAGTATCAAAAGCCTTACAATTGCCTTGAATGTCTTAGTTAAAGCACTTTCTAGACTGCACAGCAAGGGCAGGGGGAGAGGGAGGCAGGGGCGGAATCCAAGCAGAACATCACAGCATCCTGAGTTGGTGAAACATATCAGAGTTCAGAGAGGCTGAGGCAGTTGGAGATTATGAAGAGGAGATATGCAGAGAGGCTCTGAAGAGAAGAGCCACTCATAAAAAGAGCTCCAAAAATCTGCATGGGGGTCCCCTTCATCTGTTGCCAAATTCTAAGCAACACATGAAAGTCAATGAAATGAGGCAAAACTGACCAGAGAATTATAAGCTAAGCAATATTCATTGCTCAACAAAGCATTGGGATACATAGTTTTGACCAGTCCAAGATGGAGCCCAGCTGAACCACCTCAATAATAAACAGAGACAGCGAAAGGGCTGTACCTAAACAATGGGGCTAAATAAGCCTTAGAGTAAAAGATACTCTATAGTCAGCCCAAAAAACTTAAAATTAAACCTTAAAAAATATCAAGCTGATCTACAAGTAACCTATCTGCCTGAAAGAACAAGGTCCAACACTCTTGTAAAAAAAGGTCAAGGGGCGCCTGGGTGGCTCAGTTGGTTAAGCAACTGCCTTCGGCTCAGGTCATGATCCTGGAGACCCAGGATCAAGCCCCGCGTCGGGCTGCCTGCTCAGCAGGAAGCCTGCTTCTCCCTCTCCCACTCCCCCTGCTTGTGTTCCCTCTCTGGCTGTGTTTCTCTCTGTCAAATAAATAAATAAAATCTTTAAACGAAAAAAAAAAGTCAAAATCCAGACACTGTAATATTTATGAAGTCTACCATCTAACTAAAGTTACTGAACCTACAAGGAAACAAAAAAGCATATAAACAAAATGGCAACCCAAAACAAAAAAAGAACAGTCAAGAGGAACAAGACTGGGAACAGCAGAGATAAAGAACTGTGTAAACAAGGATTTAAGACAACTATTATAACTATATACAAGTATTGAAAAGGCAATATGAGCATAGTAGGAGATAAACAGAAGATTTAAAAAAGAACCAGATGGAACTTATAGAGGTGAAATAAATACACTTATGTCAGAAATGAAAATTTTAATAAATGAGATCTACAGCTGACAAAACATGCAGAAGAAAAGGTACTGGACGACACAGAAATAGAAAGTACCCAAAGTGACACACACAGAGAAAAAAGAAATATATCCCTAGTTACCTGTGGGACAGTATCAAGTAGTGTAATATAACCAGAAGTTCCAGAAGTGAAGAGGAAGGTACACAGAAAAAATAAAAAATATTTGAAATGTCATAAACTACCAGATAACATTCCAATTTTGGTAAAACCAAAACTTGCAGATTGAAAAAGCTTAATGAAATTTAAGAAAGAAAAACACAACAAAACCATACTGAGACATCAAAGAGTAGAACTTTAAGAGGAGAAAATATAAGAATTAGTGTAGATGTCTTATCAGAAATTATACAGTCAAACACAAAAATTTTTAAGTGCTAAAAAAAATACTGTTAATCTAAAATTTTACTTCCAAAAAAATATTCTTCCAAATTAAGGAGAAATAAAGTCAATGCCTGATAAACAAAAGCTAAAGGAATGTGACACTAGCAAACTTAAGCAACAAGAAATGTTCAAAGAATTTCTTCAGAAGGAATTAAAATGATACCAGGTAATTAACCATCAAAAAAATAACAAAACAACAAAAACAAAAATTAAAACAGATAGGAATTGTCAGTGATGGAGATAAGAAGGGATATGAAAAAATACAGAATAGAAAAGAAAGCGAGACAAAGAACAGATAATTTTGAATAACAAGATAGATTTAAACCCAACCATATCAATAATTACAATAAATGTAAATGGTTGAAACATTTCAGTTAAAAGACAAAGACAGGGTAAAAAACATGACCTAAAAAAATGTCTTCTATAATAAAACCCACTTTAAAGATAAAGACATAAATTAGGGTGCCCAGGTGGTTCAGTTGGTTGAGCACCCAACTTTTGATTTTGACTCAGATTGTGATCTCAGGATTATGAGATTGAGCTCCACACTGGGCTCTGCACAGAGTGGTGAGTCTGCTTGTCCCTCTCTCTATGATCTCCCTAAAATAAATAAATCTTTTAAATCTAAAAAAAATAAATAAAGACATAAATATGGTAAAAGAAAAAGAATGGACAAAGATATACCATACAAATACCAACCAGAGATGAGGACATCTTTTATTGATAAAAATGTCAATCTATTAAGACACACCAATCCTACATATGGATGCACACAATAATTAACAGAATTAAAAGTAGAAATAAAACAACACATCCCTCTGTACTATATAAAGTAGATATGAAATCAGTAAGAGAATATGACTTCATACTACCAATCAATTATCCTAACTGAAACTTTTAGAACACCACAGCTAATAACTGAAGAATACAAACTAATTTCAAGTGAACAAGAAAAAATTCAAAGTAATACAAAGGGTTTTTTTTACTACAAATAAAATTAAATTAGAAATCAGCAAGAGGAGTACCTAGAAAAACCCTAAAATATTTGTATATAAAATGTCACATTTCTAAAAGACCCAGGAAACAAAGAAGATATTAAAAGGAATTTTAGAAAATTTTTAAACTGACTGAAAACAAACATGCAAGATAGTAAAAATGCAGCATATTCATAAATTTCCAGTGGAAATGTAAAATGATACAGCCAATCTGGAAAACTGTTTGGCACTTCTAATTAAACTTGCAACCATCACATGCAACCACCATATGACGCAAAGGTTGTACTCAGGGGCATTTGTCCCACAAAATGAAATCTTATGTATACACAAGTGCATAAGCACACACACACACCCCTGCACATGAGTGTTCATAGAAGTTTTATTCTTAATAGCAATACTGGAAACAATCCAAATGCCCTTCAATGAGTAAGTGATTGAACAAACTGGTACATCCCTACAATGTAATACTATTTTGCAGTACAAGGGAATAAACTACTGATGCCTGCAACAATCTGGAAATACTTCAAGAACATTACATTTGGGTGGGGGAAGGGGACTAATCCCCAAAGACTGCATATTATGTGATTCCACTTACATAACATTCTCAAAATGACAAAACAATACAGATGGAGAACAGATTAGTAGTTTCCAAAGGTTAGGGACAAGGGGTGGGATGGAGAATGAGTGTGAATACAAAGAGGAAGTACAGAGAGTTCTTTTCAATGAGGAAACAATTTTGTGACTTGACTGTGGTGGTGCCTACCCAAATCTATACAGGGAATAAAACTTCATAAAACTGTACACACACACACACACAGAAATACACAGGTTAAAAATACAATTAAAGTTGAATAATGCCTGTGGTCTAGTTAACAGTGTATCAATGTCAATATATCAATATATCAATGTCAATTTTCTGAATTTGATATTGTACTACAGTTATATAAGATGCTGACACTGGGGGAAAGTGCATGAAAGATACACAGGATTCTTTATATTATTTTTGTTACTTCCTATGACTCTATAATTATTTCAAAATAAAAATTTTTAAATATGCAAAATACAGCTAAAGCAATGCTTAGAGAGAAATTTGTAGGTCTAAATGTTAATATCAAATGAGAAAAAAATCCAAAATCAATTATCTTAGCTTCTACCTAAATAAGCTAGAAAATAACAGCAAGGTATATCCAAAATAAGTAGAAGGAAGAAAATAATAATGTTAAGAATAAAAATCAATAAAAGGAAAAACAGACAAAAGATAGAGAAAATCAATAAAAGCAAAATCCATATATTTGAAAAAGTCAATATAATTGATTAACTGCTAGCTATATGGATCAAGAAAAGAGAAAAAATATATTTTAAAAATGTCAGTAGTAAAAGTGGAGACATCATTATGGATCTCACAATAATGAAAAGAATAATAATTCAATATAAAAAGAAAACTTTGTCACTGAACTTAAAAACAGAAAAAATCAATACCTTACCAAACATGAAATGCTTAAACTGACTCAGGACACAAAAATCTGAACAGGTTCAAAAAGATAAAAAAATTTTTTTTATGTTTCAAGTTTTCACTCAAACTCTAGATAGTTATTCTTAATTAAAAATATTCTCACTAAGAAAACTTGAACCCTGGATAAATTCTATCAAAAATTTAAGAAATAAATAACACAATCCAATATAAATTCTTTAAGAAAATAGAGGAGGAAATACTGTCCAATACATTTAATGAGATCAGCTTTATCCCATCACAAAACCAAGCAAAGATAAAACAAGAAAACTGAAAAATTTCCTTCTTGATCACAGATGTAAAAGTCCTTTGAAAAGTATTAGTAAATCAAACTCAGAAAGATAGATGGATACATACATACATACAAACATACATTTTTAAAGATCTATCAGGACCAAGTAGGGTTCAACCTAGGAATGAAAGTTTGTTTTAACATCCAAAATTCACCAAATACAATTTAAAATATTAACAGAACAAAGGAAAAACAACCTATGATTATTTCAATAAATATAGAAAAAGCATTTAACAAAATTCAACATTCATATAAAAAATATTAAAAATTTAGGAAAGAAGAAAAAGGGAATTTCCTCAAGCTGACAAAGTGATCTATATAAAGCCTACAGTTAACATTATAATTAATGGTGAATGATTAAACACCTTACCCCTAAGTTAAAGAACAAGGCAAGAAGATTCACTCAGTGAATCTGCTATTCACAATTTGCTATTCAATTTTATACTGGAGATCCTAGATGATAAGGTGGGAAAAAATAAATAAAATGTATACATAGTGGAAATCAGTAAGTAAAACTATCTTTGCAAATGACAAGATCACAGGGGAAAATGTTATTAAAACTAATAAGTGACTTTACCTACGTTGAGGATAAAAGTTCAATATACAAGCAAAAAAACAAGAACAACAACAAAAAAAACAGTAAATATACAGTAGCTAACAATTAGAAATGAAAATCTCTTGGGGTGCTGGGATGGCTCAGTTAGCTAAGTGACTGACTTGATTTCAGCTCAGGTCATGACCTCAGGGGTCATGAGATCTAGCCCAGCACTGGCTCCACACTCAGTGGGGAGTCTGCTTGAGATTCTCTTTCTCCCTCTCTCACTGCCCCTCCCCCCTGCTCATGTGTGCTCTCTCTCTCTCTCTAATAAATTCTAAATAAATCTTTAAAACAAAAAAAGAAATGAAAATCTTCTAAAACTACCATTTATAATAGCATCCAAAACCATGAAACATTTGAGGAGATAAATTTAAGAAAATATATGTAAGATTTGTATACTGGAAGAAAACTTCAAGATACTGCCAAAAGAAATTAAAAACTTATTAATACAAGGAGAGATTATGGGACCTCTGGGCAGCACAGTCGGCTAAGCTCCAACTCTTGGTTTCGGCTGAGGTTGGTCTCAGGGTCATGAGATCAGCCCTGCCCCCAGCTCCATGCTCAGCACAGACTCTGCTGGAGTTTCTCTTTCCCTCTCCCTCTGCCCCCACCCATCCTCTCTCCCTCTCTCTCTAAAATAAATAAATCAATCTTTAAAAAATAAATAAAAAGAGAGATCATAATTTGAATTAGTTGGTATATTCATTATTGTTTAGGTATAATTCTCTTTGAATTGATATATAGGTACAAAACAAACTCAATCAAAATCCTAGCAATATTTTTAGAAGACGTTGAGAGCCTAAGAAGTTGAGATTCTAAGAAACAAAAATTTTAATGCAAAAACCTAGGATAGTCCCAATTATTTGGAAAAAGAACAAAGTTGGAGGACTTAATTTACCTGATTTCAAACAACCAGTAATCAGTACAATGTGCTATTATTAACATAAGAATGGACCTGTAGATAGAACAGAATAGCATCTAAAAATAGACCCAAGGATGCATGACCAACTTATCTTGATAAAGTTGCCAAGGCATTTCAACAGGGAAAGGAAAGACTTTCCAATAAATTACATGAGAAGAACCATGTACCCACAAGAAAAAAAGAAAATGAACCCAGATTCTTAACTAACACTATACACAACAATTAACTGAAATATAAAAGCTAAATCCATAAATCTTCTAGACTAAAACAAAGGAGAAAATCTTTTGGACCTTGGAGTATACTAGGATTTCTTTGATACCTAAAAAAAAAAGCAACATACCAATCAAAGGAGGAAAATGGTCATTTATATTCCATCAAAACTTTAAAATTCTCCTGTTTGAAAGATATCTGTTATAAAATTTTAAAAAATAGCAAAATATTTCAACAGACACATCACAGAAGACATACAAACCAGCTAAAGGAGCATATGAAAAAGAGGCCTGCCATCATTAGTCCTCAGGAAAATAAAAACTGAAATCCACAGTGAAATACAATATCTATCTAATAGAATGGCTAAAATAAAATGAAAAAGAAAACTGTAGACACAATGGCAGTAAATTGGAACTGTCATATATGGCTAGAGAACGTGTAAATATCATTCAAGAACTTTAGAAAACAGTTAGGCAGATCCTTATAAAACCACTTACTATAGTACTGATCATACTACCTAGCTTAGCTATTTACCCAAGAGAAATGAAAACATATTACCACACAAGGGACATGTACACAAGTATTCATAGCAGCTTTACTGATAATAGTCAAAGCTAGAAACAATCCAAATGTCTACCAATAGGCAAGTACACCAACATACCATACAACAGAATACCAGTTAGCAATAAAAAGGAACCAAACACATTCACACAACATGGATTAAGCTCAAAAGCAGAGATGTTGAAAGAAAGATGACAAACACAAAAAAGAAGCCAGTGCAGCCTGTACAATTCCATGAATGTTTGGGGATGACATTCTATACCTTGACTGGGGTGGTAGTTACATTGCAGTATACATATATCAAAATTCATTCACCTGTACACTTAAAATAAATGCATTTGATCATAACAAAGAGGGGAAGGGAATTCTGCCTTCAAGTAGAATGTTCAAGTAGGTCAGAGCAGGGAAACACTACCAATGGAACAAGCAGATTATTTTTTTTAATGACAAACTGCAAAAACTATTATTTCTAAAATCATCAGAAGAATGAAGACTATATGAATTAAAATTCTACACAAGGAAGAGTCCTTCTAGATAAGCTAAAAATAAGCAACTAATTCTGAACATTGGCTAAGAATCAGGCTTGGTCTAAGCTAAGGGATTCTATGGGAGAAAAGAAAAACCAGCAGAACTTCTTTGCAGTCACAGGGGCTTCAATAGACAGAAACAAAGCGCCCCAAAAGACAAGGCCTGTTCCACCCACCAAACAGCTGAGTTCTGGGACTGTGCAAAAGATGAGGGGACTGGGCAGCAAGATGGACTGACATCTCTTTCCATGTCTCCAGTCACATGAAAGGAAAAGGGCCTTCAACAGCCCCTAGTCCATCTACCCCTCAGGTCTTTTTTTTTTTTTTTTAAAGACTTTATTTTTTTATTTGACAGAGAGAAACACAGCCAGAGAGGGAACACAAGCAGGGGGAGTGAGAGAGGGAGAAGCAGGCTTCCCACCAAGCAGGGAGCCTGATGTGGGGCTGGATCGCAGGACGCTGGGATCATGACCTGAGCCGAAGGCAGTTGCTCTACCAATTGAGCCACCCAGGTGCCCCTACCCCTTAGGTCTTGACAGATTTTATACAACTCAGTGTGTGGCAAAGCTCAAAATCCTTAGCTGGTTGAACCTTCAGGACTGAAGAAAATAGGGACTTGTATCTAAATCAAGAATGCAGGAAGGCCACTCTCGAGATCAGGGACAAACTACATGTTTTTAAACAAGGGCCTTCGATTCTACCTCAAAGGAGCTTAAAACAATAAAAGAGCAAAGTAAACCCAAAGTAAGTTGAAGGAAAAAAATAATAAAGAGCAGAAATAACAAAATTTAAAACAGACTTGGAGAAAATAAACCAAGCTGAAAGTTGGTTCTTTCAAAAAATCAGCAAACTGTATAAATGTACTATAAACTCATGACTACAATGATCAAGATAAAAAAATAAAGAGAACATAAATCACCAATATCAAGAATGAAAAATTTATCTCTATAGATCCTATAAAAAATAAAAGAATAAAAAAGAATATCCTGAACAACTTCAGTTAACAAATTCAACAACCTGGAAAAACTGGTAAATTTCCTTGAAAGACAACAACGAAAGTTCATTCAAGAAGCAACAGATAGGGGTGTCTGGGTGGCTCAGCTGGTTAAGCGACTGCTTTCGGCTCAGGTCATGATCCTGGAGACCCAGGATCGAGCCCCACATCGGGCTCTCTGCTGGGCAGGAAGCCTGCTTCTCCCTCTCTCACTCCCCCTACTTGTGTTCCCTCTCTCACTGTGTTTCTCTCTGTCAAATAAATAAATAAAATCTTTAAAAAAAAAAAAAAGAAGCAACAGAGAGCCTACATAGGCTCAGATCTATTATATAAATTTAATTCCTAGTGAAGAACACTAAGATCAGAGGGCTACACAGGTGAATTCTACCAAACATTAAAGAAAAAAAATAATACTGATTCTACACAAACTCTTCCAGAACACAGAAGAGAGAACATTGAACTCATTTTATGAACTCCACCATCAAAACTCACCAATTAAATAAACACTTTAAAGGGATGTAGTTTACTTCAAGATAAGATACTCTTATCTTGATACCAAAACCAGATGAAGGCATTATAAAAAAACAAACCTATAGAACCAATATTCCTCATGTAACTAGACACTAAAATCTTTAAAATATTCTCAAATCAAACCCAGAAATATTTCAAAAGGAAAAAACATCACAATTAAATGAGGTTTATTCCAAGAATGTAAGGTGGGTTTAATATTCAAGATCATTCAGTGAAATTTACCACATAAGCATACTAGTTCACAAACAATCCCCTATATATGGATACCCAGAAAAGAAAGAGAAAGAAGATGAGGCCAACCGCTCCAAGTTGGTCGGGGGCAGGTCTACCACGAAGCCTGTCTTGAGCAGCCGTAAGAGAGGTAGATCTCCACACCCACCTGCCAGCTGAACGTTTGGATAGAACCCTAACTGGATTCGGTCATGTATTTGAACATGTATTTGATCCAGATGGCCTCCACGAGGCTATGCCCTTGGAACAGCTC
>PITA01026815.1:0-22022 GCA_004023965.1 Spilogale gracilis
ATCACAGACGTGTAAAGTTTCGACCCCGGACAGCCCCACTCCCCCCTGCAGACGTGACACTTGTCTCGCAGTACCCAACCACCTGACAGGCTGTCGCGGGAAGATTCTTGGGGCCAAGGGCACACTGCCCGTCTTTCTGCCTCTAGTAACGGGCTTTCCCTGCTGGACTCAAATGTCCTTGAGCTCGGGAGAGTGCACGAGTCCTTTTCAGAGAAGCCTGCTGTTCTTGCACAGAACCGGTCTATTTTGAGAGATGGTCGATGCCCTAGAAGTGGTTTATGTGGGTGACAGACCCACAGGGAGTATTTGAGCTGGGCCCCTTATCACAGCCTGGGAATCAAGTCTCCTGAATTTACTGAGTCACATCCACACCTCATTTGACCGCCTGGCATCCATCAGTAAATACGGTGTGATTGGAAAAACCAGAAAGAATGAGGCACTTGTCTGTCCCTGGGTTTATGACAGGTAGGCAAGGCCGACCTGATACGCCGACATTTTTCCGAGTAAAATCCTAACTGAAATTATTTGTTTCCATTAGACGTGAACAATGAAGTCTTCTAGTTTAACCGAAATGACAACCTGTGATTTGGGGGAAAAGTGGAAGCACATTACAGGTTTTGCTCTGGTATGCGGAGAGGAGAGGAGGCCCTGACAAGCCCGGGATTGAGCAGCTCCTGAAGGGGTCGGGAGTGAGTTAAGGGGACTGCTCCGTGCTCCAGGGAGGAGCCGTCTCACCCAGCAGGAGGGCAGCCCCGAGGGACAGCAGCCTTGAGCAGCAGCCACGGTCCCTTCACGGGCTGCAGGCAAGCCTGCCTCCTGTCACCTGCGAGCAGAGCCGGCCAGCGGGCACCTGGGGCGCCATCCTGAGCCCGCGAGGCGGGCGCTCGGTGTTGGGCTTGTTTCATTCGTTGCCAGCGTAGTGCCTGGCACACGGAGGCCTCCATAAGCCTTCACTGGCTGCATGATTATCCCAAACACTGGTTCTCGAGAACATGCTCCTCAAGACGGTTGAGTGCGCACCCCTCTGTTCCCCGAGCCCTCCATAAGGCATCGCACTCCGCGAGCATCGGAGGACTGCTGCTGCAGATTGTCTTAGTCCGCAGGACCCACAACGACAGAAATACAGTCCCTCCTGGTGTCAGCAGGGCCACACTCCCTCCAGAGGTCCAGGGGAGTCGTTCCCTGGCCCTCCCAGCCCCTGGTGCTGCCGCCGCCCTTGGCCTTCCTCACTGGAGGAGGCGTGACTCCAGTCCAGGGCTGTGCTCACCCGGCTTCTTCTCTGTCCCGCCGCTCTGTGTCTGATCTGTTTCTTACAGGACCCTCTGTTTGCCCCTGGGGTCCCTGACGCACTGTGATCTCAAGGCGACCTTCAGCGTAATTCCATCTGCAAAGAGCATTTCCAAACAAGGTCACATTCTGAGCTAGCGGATGACGTGAGTTTTGGGAGCGCACTACTCAGAACACTATGTACAGCACGATGACAGCATCTGGGGGAGGCCAGCTTGCCGGGACCAACACGGACTGCTTCACCTTAGGCCTTCAGTGCGCCCCAAGCCCCTGTGAGAAGCTACTCTTCTTAGCATTCCCATCTTACAGGTAGAAAACCCAAGACGAGCTATGTCACTCATTCAAGGTTGTGACGCTAAAGTGGCCAGGCCGGATGGTTTTTCATCTCTGAGTACCAGACGCACCTGCCCGGTGGTGCCCCCATCCAGGATGACCCTCCGACACTCAGCTCTGCTGGGAAATGCTCTAAATCACCATCAACAAACAGAACTCACTGAAATCTCCTTTCTGTGACTGCGCACAAGTGGAATACCCCGAGCACGAATATGGGGAAAAGAAGAAAAGCAGCTGTTGTCATCTACACGTCCGTCCTTCTCTGTAAGTTCTTGGCCTGCCACGCACCAGAGGGAGTTCTCACTGATCTTAGATCCCTCCCTTTGCCAAAGATGAGCTCTTCCTAGCCTTCCATGCTATGATTGGGAGGGGAACAAGGGAGGACAAAATGAATGATAGAAAATGTAGGTCTTCAGAGATGTCCTAGTGAGGATGTTCACCGGGTGTTTGGGGTGATGAAGGTGACCCCGCCAAGCATCACGACTTCACCATCAGTGACATGTTGTCTAGTCTGGTGTAAGGCCTAAAACTGACCTAATATTCCCTGCTGCCTTGAGAGCTGAAGGCCTCGAATGGCCTGACCACAAGTCCCCTCTCTGCTCATGGATACGCCGCCTTAGCCAACAGTCCCCTGACCACGAGACCAGGCACAGTGCCAGCTTGTCCCTGACTCAGGGGTTCCCGTTCGCCGCCAGCCCATGGAATCATCCACCAAGTCCATCACGTCGGCCTCTGGGAACCAGCGGGCGCCCACCCTCTCATGCATGCACAGCCTGTCTCCCGCAGTCGCAGTCCCTGGTGAGTGGCTCTGATCCTGAGTGCGAGCTCCGTGTGGCCCTGGGTGAAGCGTGCCATGCCGTGTGTCCCGCCCCTGGGAGGTCAGGCCATGTGATTAACGCACTGCCACTCATGTCGTCTGTCGGTGTTGGGTGCAGGCATCTGCCCATCCCCGTACGCCTGCGGCAGGAATCCCTCCCTCAGCAGTGCGGTGGAGAGGAGGTGATGGAAACAAGTCCTACAGAGACTAACTACTCCCTAGGGAGACGGTCACACAAGGAAGAGGACAACACAGGTGAGAAACACGAGACAGGAGACAGGCACCCAATGCAAAAGGGGGGCAGAGATGATAGTCTTTCCTGGAGCAAAGCTTTGAGAAGGGCTGCCAACTGAGATGGATAGAAGCAGAAGAAAGGGGTCCCAGGCACACACCAGGCTGGAGGGTGGCTGGACGATCCCGTGGTGGTGGGGACGTGTGTGTGTGGATGTGACAACGAGGAAGCAGCTTGGGACATGGCCACCATGTTCCTGAGCTCTTAAGTCCCGAGCCCCTCTCTGCCTGACCAGTGGGCACCCTGTGGGACACGCGCACACAGGCTGAGGAGAGGGGGGCCAGGAACAGTCAAGCAGGCTCCTAGAGCGTGAGGGAGGAGGACCGTCCATCCGTTCTGCCAGCAGCCGACAGAAGGGGTGGCCCGGCTCTCTTTATGCTCAGGAGGTGGCCCACGGTAGAAACATACCTGCCTCTTTGACTCTTGCAACTAATGGCATTATTCACCGGCTTCTCACCAGCTTCTCGGGGGCTGCCTGGGAATCCCGGAGCTCGGCGACTCCGTCTTGACCCACATGAAATAGAAGCTACTCTGGAGGGGTGAGTAATTGCGATCTGGAAACTATTTTGGAGCAAATGGACACACAGCGAAGAAAAGCAGTGTCACGAGGCACTCAGTGCAGCAAGTGAGATAAGTCTCAACTGCACAAGCTAACGGGCATCCTGTTAATATCACAAAAGAGCCAGGGTTCAATGGGGTAATATAACTGTCACCTCCAAAAAGGCAGGAATTGATGCATGAATGAGTCAGGTTATGAATCCCTGATTCATATTCAACGCATGACATTTGCCCATGTTTCTGTGCCAATAATTTTAATTTAATAAGCCTATGTGTCAGGGGCCACTCAGATACGTTACAGCTGCTGCCTCCCACTCCCTCATCCCTTGGAAAGTTCAGTTCTCTGGCTCCTTCCTCTCCCCAGTGTCTCAGCGATGCGTGTGCTGACATTAGCCGTTTGCATGTCCCTTTCCCAGCGGATCACTTGGGTACCTCCTTAGTCACCCCAGCTGTCGTGTCCCAGATGTAGCCCTGGAGACTCCATGAACGAGCCCAGTGGTATGCGTGGGGGCACTTCCATACCATGAAGAAAGATGGTGAGCCCAGGAAACTACACAGGCAAATATACAAATGACCTTCATTGGAGGCTAAAAATCAAAATCACTCAAATACAACATGGAAATTAGGCACTGCAAAGCCAATTTTCTAATGCCTAACCCTGTTACTGAAGAAAAACAACAGAGGAGAGGTAACAGGTTATTTTAAATCCCATTTAAGAAAGAATACTAAAGAGGACTTAGTGTCAGGGTTGCTGTGTGATGGGGGGATCACGCACAACAAAGAGGAAGATAATTTTAAAAGAATTTCTTCTTTTCTCATTTGTCCAACAAAGCCAGAAATGCTGCCAGGATGACTGGCGTTTGTAAGTAAATGGGTACGAAACAACCAGAGGGAAAGAGCGATGTCAGTGGCCCACGATGTGCGGGAAAGCCGGAAGGAAAGACACTGGCAGAAACAGCCATTTGTTAAAGCTATTTGTAATAGCCTTCTGGGCCCTGGACCACTGCCTTCCTGGTAAAATCCACCCAAATGTCTCTAGTTATCAATTTCTGAACTGGTTTATTCTTATTCTTATTCATATTAACTTGGGGATATATGAAAAGGCCACAGCTCCCTAAAATAACTGAGCACACACGCTGCACGGACAAGTGTGTGAAATCTGTCCCCTGTCCCCTCAGCCACAGACCACACAACAAACACCAGAGAAGGACTGGGCTCTGACGTTTATGGTCCCATGGACAGCAGGGGATGATCAACATTTTCAGAGGCCTCCCCTTCCAGATCTCAGTCCCTTCTGTGCCCACATTGTGTTTATCCATGACATTTGGGTTGCATCATTTTGTTTCCTTGATTCATACTTTGTTTTATAAGAGTTTTTCATCTCTGCATCTTTAATTCCTCCAAACACTCTCAAGATTGCCTTTAAGTATGTACTTATTTCCATAGAGGGCTTTCCTCCCTCTAAATAACAGACTTTGAAAAACCCTTGTTCCCATTTAAGGAGCAATGGTACCGTGAGCCGGCTCGACCCTACGGTTCCCTCTCTAACCTGAACAGTCTGTGCACCATCATCGCGGTTCCGAGCTACGAATGTCACTGGACATACCACTTTCCAGGACACCTGCTCTGATGGCTTTGGGGCTTCCTCCACATTTAGGGCATGAGGGCCATAAAGGGGCCCTTTCTCTACAGAAAGTCCTGCAGATGGTTTTCCTAGACAATGGTTTCAGGGAAGGGCTCTAGCTTGCCAAGAGCTGGAGATGGGAAGGTGAGTGATGAGAGAGTGGTATGCCCAGCTTCCCGTGAAGGAAAGGTAACTGGAGAAGACCTGAATTGTTGAGGATAAGTGAGCTTGGTCATTTTGTACACATGGAAAAAGGAAGTGCATGCCTATGTTTATCAAACACTCACCACCACGGTGTGTGATGCTGGGGGTGGAGGACAAGGACCAGATGGGTCTTCAAGAAGACTTGTCCGAAGCCTCCAAGGGGCCCCAACTGTTGTCCAGCCAGAAAGAGGAGCCAATGCAGGATTGCTCACATCAAGCCACCTGAGAAGCCAGCTCAACCCGCAGGTTTTTAGCCCAATGAGCCAGCCGGTCCCTTTGTTAACTTAAGCTGTTTTGAGTTGTCTTCTATGATGTGCAGGGAAAACCACGCAAGAAAGAGATGGAAAGCCATAGACTCATTTGGTAGGAGCAGATGTGGTCCTACCTGCCCCTGGGGAGCCATGTTTGGCTGCCATGGGAGCATTGGGGTGGGGAGTGGAGGATTCAAGACATAATGGAGACCACCGCAGGAGGTAAGTAGGCTCTAAAACAGGACATTGACAACGGAAATCAGAAGAGAGAAGGTTTAGAGGAATACTTCCAAAAGGAAGAGGCGAAGTTTAAGACAGATTAGAGGTGGAGGGCGCAGGAGAGGGAAGGTGTTGAGTCAGACCAAGGTGAGGGATGGAGAGAGGAAAGAGACTTGGGAGAAGGTGGACCTGCCTGGTCTTTATTACTGGGAGATGAGTTATTGTTGGACAATGGGAATCCACCTCCCCACCCTGGGTGTTGGTTTTGGTTTATTGACCAGATTTGATAGCCTTGCTTTCTGGACATGGAGGCAGCATGAGAAGCCTTACAAGCCTCATCTCCTGGGACAGAGCAGGGGCTCTGCACAATCAGCCAGAAGCTACTGAGGAGAGGAGAGGGCACTTGACTCCTCCACAGCGAAAACACCAGCAGCTTTGCCCTACAATAGATAACTCACCTCAGCTTGAGGACATGGTTGTGAGAATAACAGAGGGTCAGTTAACCAGAGACGTAAGTGGGGGACTTACTATTGACAAGCACTCTACAGGAAGATGGAGCTTAGGTGAACAGACCAATGGGCTCATCAATGTCCCTCTGTTTTACATGGCCCAGAGCCTCAGCCTTCTGGGAGAATTCAGAAACTCTGCAGGCACATTAGGCCCAAGGGAGAACCCAGAAATGCTGAGGCCCCATGTTGTCTATCACTTCCACCCAAACTCAGTAGTGAGGATTCTGGGAAGAGGCAGAGAGAGATGACCACATGTGCTCTGAAGGGAGCCTTGACAGGAAAACCCAAGGGAAAGATGAGTTCCTTTAAGGGAAGCAACCAGCAGGCAGTTCTAAACCTGTGTCTGAGGTTTCAGGAAGAGTCCTGTGTGTGAAGATGGGTGTGTGTGTGTGTGTGTGTGTGTGTGTGTGAAAGAGAGAGCTGGGTACACAAGAGATGAAGTCTTCAGAAGGCATGGGCTCCCCCAGGTAGAAACTTTCTTTAGAGAGCCTGCAGGGGCTGAGGGATGGAACCCTCATGATCACCACTATCCAAAGAGAGAGATCAGAGGAAGGGAACTCTTTAAGGAGGCCAAACAGTGACGTCCAAGGAGCACCAGGAAAGAAGAGCGTCCCAAAGAAAGAAACAAGCTTGATAAGAAAGGCAATAAATATACTCTGTAAAGAAGTCCATTAAGATAAGCACTGAAAAGCACCCTAGGGTTTGGCAATATGGACGTCAGGAAATTCAGAGAGAAATCCAGGGCAGGAGTTCCATGTTCATCAGGCTGTAGTCACAGGGGCAAAGTTCTGGCCTCCACCTTCAACAGGGTCCCTGCCTGTGGGGATGACAAAGGCAGGTGGCTCCCAGTGGGCGGCTGCCTGCCCCTGGGTGTGGCCTGTTCCAGCTCAGGGGTGGCTGAGTTCACCCAGTGCACATCCTGCATTCTGTTGGCTGGTCGTTTTTGATCTGTTTTCCAAGAGAGGAGTTTGCTCACCTGACTTCCACCCAAACATGATCGTTCTGTTTCACTGCAAAGTTGATACTCTGCTCCAATGTCAAGACCCTTTAAAGGATATTTAAAGTTGGAAAAGTTCCAGTAAAGACCACAAAGTGACATCTACAGAAGTCTCCTAGCATAGCAAGTTCTAATACACATTTTTTTTTGTTTTTTTCTTGGTTTTTTCTCTGTAAACATACACATTAAAATAAGCATTTGGAAGATTAATATTGAAAAAGAGATTTAAAAGCTTCATGTGAATATGGCTTGGCATTGAGTTGGGCAGGTAGCTACTCTGTGCATTAGTAGAGAAATGAGCTATGATTGCACATTTTATTTTACTTTATTTTATTTTGATTGCACATTTTAAAAAATCCACGCAAATGAACTATATCTTCACTGTTAAACATAAGTTGAAATTATAGAGCTATTTCTCAAATTCCTTAAGAAGGATATTTTCATAAACGAAGATATACATCCTTTGTACATTTTTATATTTAGTTGTGCATTTATTTAGCTGCTTGACTTATACAATTGTTGATGGGCCATATCACGTTATTCTCCTGCAGCATGGGACTATGAAGGCTTAGTGGAGACCTACATAAGTTGCCATTCCCTCTTTGTCTTCAGCTGCAGAAGAGAGCACAGAGCAAAATAAAGGCATGACTCCCCAGACAGGAGCTGGGAGGGTAGGAATGCAGCAAATCTGTAGTAACCAAATGGCCAGCAAGCAATCCAGGCTTGACTGTGCAGCAAAGGAGCTTTTCTTTCTCAATGTGTTAACAAAGGAGGTAGGAGCCTAAATCCCAGCCCCACGTGTATTCCAAACACACCTGAGCTAGTACCTCTGTCTATAAAACTTCGGAGAAGTCTCCTAACTGCCCCAGTGTCTTTGTCTTATTTCGTTTTCATTTTGACCCTGTCTCTTCCCCTGATTTTTATTAGAATCTAATGCTTAGGAAATTCATGCAGGCTTGTCTGCACAAGTGACCTGAGAGGGCGATTTAGAAAGGTGAGCTGGCATTTCCTTCAGGGGAGCAAATCTGTACAGAAGGAGAGCAGGTGGCAGTCAAGGCAGGTCACAGAGGAACTGGCCAGAGGGTTCCAACCAGAAGGTGCTCAGAGGGCCAGGACCCCACCGGAAACACTGGAGCCATGGACCATGATGCTAGCAGGCGATCCTCAAGCTAACTCTATATCCCTGGGCTCTCTCCTGTCCGGATGATTCTAACAACAGTGTAAGAACCATGAAGCAGAAGGAAGGCTGGGTGGCACGTTGCTTCATGGTGACTTTGGAGATTTGGTCATGACGGCAAAAGAAATTTCTCCCCAACAGTTTCAGTCTTCTTCCCATTACAACTGTCATGACCTATTGACTTTCCCAGGATTTCAACATCGAGTGAGGACAGGGGTAAGGGAGGTGGCGAGTAGGAAGTCCTGGGGCTCTGGGCTCAACACCGACAGAAATATCTGTTCTTTCAGCCCTCGAAGAGCATTCAGCCGTTGGCTTCCACACTCTAGCAAAGAGGACAGGTCATGCGTGGTCCTCCCGTGGTTCAGAAACCCATGCTTGGAAAAGTTATGACATTCATTGAGAGTTTCACATTTGACTCATTTAATTCCTATGGCTACTTGAAGACGTAGATATTATTATTCTCGTTTGAAATTCAGAAAGCCAAGAACCAGCAAGGGGAGCGATTTCTTAGCTAGCAAGTGACAGAGATAAGTCAGAAGCAGATTTGGGGCTGACTATGGGTAATATAGGCCAGAAGTCAAGAACAGCACTTGGGTAGAAATGTGGAATAAATAAGAGGACATGATCATGCTTCTCTTTAATAGAACCATCATCTTGTATAAATGAAGCCAATTTCTTCTGCTTCCTTTGTGTTGTCTTATTTCCCTGGGAGATCAGGGTAATCTGTGCATGTTTCTTATCCAGTTATTATCAACTTGAGTGAATGGGATGACTTCCAAATGTTTCCCATGGCCTTCCACCTTTTAAACCCACAAAGCCCAACTTAGAGCATCTTTACAATGTTAGCAATTGAAACCAATATGCATTCGGACAAGAATGATGATTATATAACTGTTCAGAACAAAATTTCAAAATTCAACACGAGCCCCATGAAGTGCAACAAGCACACAGAGCATCCTGGCAATCGCATACGGAGTTTCCGTGCCAAGCACTCCATTACACAAAAGTAGGGTGCTTCCCGAGTGCTCCGTTTGATAAGGAAAACAGTGCAGGGCTTTGCCAAATTAAATCTGTCTCGTGTAAGGGAGGCCCTTGTTGCTGAGTTGAGAAGTATCTAAAGAGAACAATAAAAGCACATATCCAAGTCCAGAGGGAAATAAAAGTACACAGTCTTCCTGATTGCAATAAAACATCAGGCCTGGCTCACCTCTCTTGACCAGGACTGGATGGATGGGATCACACAGCCTCCCTGATTAGCGTCCTCTCCAAATACCTAAAATGGTGGCCTGGACCCTACAAAAGATAGGAAAAGGATTCTTTGAGACGTTTGGAAATGACTTACAGAATCTGTGGAGTAGAATTCCCGAATTTCTAATTAGGCACGAAATCAGAATGCTTTCTCTCTTCCTTCCCCCTACCTTGCCTCTGTGTAATGGGAGGTGATGGGGTGATTCCTGTCCTTCCACTCTGCTGTCAACGAACCCAATGGGAGATTTTTAAAAAACAGATTTCTGGACCTTTGCCCAGGATTTCTAATTGGCCAATCTGTGGGGCCCACAATGGTTTCTGAAGTCTTTTCTAGTTTTAATGTCCACTGCGGCTTCGTTATTATGATCTTTCATTCATTTCTTGTTTTCTGCTCAGATATGTATTCACGGACATGAAGTTAGCTCAGCACCCTGCTTCAGCTAGCCTTCGCTCCTTAGGTCTACCTCTGACCTTTCAATTCCTGTCACTGCTCTCATTTCACTAGTCTCAGCTTTCTACCCTCCTTTAAAAATGTGATTAGGTTAATTGGATGATGTCTATGACTGTGATCTTTCTGGAGGTGATGTTGACCATTGTCAAACAGACGGCTCCTATAGATCCATTTTTTTCAAATTATCTCTGTTAAATCAAGTCACCCCAGGGAAATAATAATAGACGATCTGTCTACTGACTCAATGCTATCTACTCTACAGACCCTTTACTGTTACCCAGTCTTCCCCAAAGTTGCCTCTTTGTCCCCAGTTCCCGCGTGAGGAAGGCTTTCACGAGAACGTTGTGGTGTCTGTGGGGCGGTGTGTAGGCTAGAAGGAAAGGGATTCAGTACATTTGGAAGCTTACGGTATGTCCCCGCGAGACCTAGGAATCTGTTACAAGTAATTTCTTTTAGCTCCCTTGTCAGAAAAGGATTAGTTCATCCCAAATGAATATGACTGCCCCACGTCTATTGTCTAGACCTGGAGACACGATATGCATCCCTAGGAAGGTGGTTATTAATTTACTTTGGAAATGCAATCACTGACCACAGATTATTTCAATTAAGCCGTGCCTGTCGCACATGCGGGGCTCTGTTTGTTAGTGACCAGGTCCCACGTGGGTGCCGCCGGCCGCTACGTTTATGGTCTGTTGTTGGCAAGCACTTAAGCATTCCTCTCTAAGGATATGCTCGAGGTTGTATACATGCACCTGGTTTCATTTGGGAGAAATGTCGTCTTCCAACCACATCTTTCTGGCCAAGATTTTTCAGCCCACAATGCAAAAGGTAAAATATATGCAGCATTGTCTCTAGGCATTAACAAAACAGAACGAGAGAGGATCTGTGAGCTACAGGGCATCAGAAAGGGACTCGGGCCCCACCACACCTGGGCCCAGGTTGTTAGCCTGGAGCACAATGCAGCTTTCCACTTCTCCCACAAAATGTAAACAGAAATGAAAGTTGACAAAATATACTGTGCATCTCCCATGCATCTTTCCCAACATCTGGGTCTATTCAGTTCAATGTGTCCCCTGCCCCTCCCTCCATCCCCTGGACAGAGCATGTCTGCCTACTCCAGACTCAGGGTTGTTAAAATCAACTTTTTCCTGAACTTAAGATTTTTCCATGCCTCCACTTTTTTTTAAAAAAGAAACTTTTTAAAGATTCTATTTATTTGTTTGTTTGTTTGTTTGAGAGAGAGAGAGAGCATGAGTGGGGGAGGCACAGAGGGAAAGAGATAAGCAGGCTGCTGCCCACTGAGCAGGGAGCCTGGTTCGGGACTCAGTCCCAGGACTCTGGGATCATAACCTGAGCCGAAGTCAGATGCTTCACCCACAGAGCCACTCAAGCACCCCTCCACCGCCTCTATTTGGAGAATGATGTACCAAAGAGACATCAGCATTTGTCAAGATAACATTTAATTTTTAATAAAGTGCCTGGGTATCCCACTCTTCAGCAGAGCAGATGGTCAAAAGGGAGCTGAGCACATCTGGTGTCATAGGTCTTTCCCCTCGGTGGTACTCAGGGTCTCACTTGCAGGGAAAGTGGGGGGATCTGCCCCTCAGGACCTGCACCCTCAGGCTGCAGTCTCCAGAGGAGCCATCCTCCTCGCTAGCCTGCCTACCTGCTGCCTTTCCACTTGGGCACAGGGTGGGACAGCAGGCTCACTGACCTGCCTCCCAGCCATGGGGCCGCGATCTCGCTCCAGGCTGGACCAGGACTGAGTCAATATGCTGAACACTACGGCCTAAAGTGGACATCGTCCTCCTGCAGATTCCCTTTTATCTGTGTTAGTCTCTGCACTTTGGCTTCAAACAAATCCTGATTAAGACCACTTCCAAGGCAGCTGGGCAGTGGCTACCCAGTCTGTGGGACCTCCGTGAAGGTCCAGTGCGAGCCCCGACTCCCCTTGGCCCGTGCACCCCTGGGATGGGTACCAGGCTGGTATGGGCGTATGTTTTAATAAGATTTGTTGAAGTAAGAATGTACCTGGAATCGGCGTCCATCGTACTCTGATTGCCCTTATCCACCTTCCCCTCGCGTCTGGGGGTGTTGAACGGCTAGTCACTTTTCGGCTTCCTGTGTTCCTTTGTTTTCTTATGATGTATTTAAGCTTTAATTTAACCTGAAATATGTATGGGTTCGCAAAAACTTCCTTGTATAATGAAGTTACTGGTCACTACTCTTACCATCAACACCTAAGACACCTGCTGAGACCCAGGCCACAGGTCCTGTGATAAGCATATGTCCTTCGGGGGTTGGCACCAAGCCTTCCGTAATAGAGAAGAGCGACCTAGAACATGTGGTTTTAGGAGGTGATCTACGGGAATGTCTTCCAGGCCCAGGGTAGGTAGAGTCACAAGCACATCCCACATCACAATGGATGTTAACCCCGGCAGGAACATCCTCAGCAAAGAACAGTGGTATTTAGAAATATAGTCCTAATCTCTTTTCCTTTGGGGTGGAAATCTCATGAAATAGAATTTATTCTTATGTTTTTAGGGCACACACGCACTCTATACCACAAATGGGCCAGAGCTTCCTTAAGTGAAGTTGCATGTTTTATGTATTTTTTGTGTTCAAAAATAAAAATAAGGGGCGCCTGGGTGGCTCAGTTGGTTGGGCAACTGCCTTCGGCTCAGGTCATGATCCCAGAGCCCCGGGATCGAGTCCCACATCAGGCTCCCTGCTCAGCGGGAAGCCTGCTTCTCCCTCTCTCACTCCCCCTGCTTGTGTTCCTTCTCTGGCTGTGTTTCTCTCTGTCAAATAAATAAAATCTTAAACAAAATTAAAAAAAATAAAAATAAATAAAAATAAAAGTAAAACTTAAGCAAGCAGATTGAGGCAAAGACTAATTTATCTCTCTAGGGGTTTTTTTGGTGTTTTTTTTATTTGTTTGTTTTTGTTTTGTTTTGTTTTTGTAGAAAACATGCTATATACTACCATTCAAAAGATAATCAAACACTATGCACCTAAAATTATAGGAAAATATAGAGCAGATATGTAGCAGTTCATTCATTCCCTCATTCATTCATTTGTCTCCATTTACATTATAATTGGTTGTGATTTATTTTCTCATTCAAAGCAGCTCTTCTGGCTTGTACCTTATGTCATGTTCTAGAAGCAAGCCTCAAAACCTGCACAAGCTGAGTGAGTAGGACAGGGACCTTGAAGCTCCCTGCTTCCCAGCAAGCTTCAGCTCGACCCAGCCCCGTCCTCATGCACCGAGTCCTGAATGCCAGCAGTCATGTCCCTGTCCTCCTTGCCGCCCTCTGGCTTGCATGCTACTCCTGCTGCCTCCACTCTTGGACCATCTTGGGCCTCTCCCTGATCAGGAATGGAAAAGGGCAGCTTCCCGCCCTCCAGCACCGCAGCTGAGGTCCCCAAGCCCCTGGCACGATCAGCCCAGGCTCGTCTTGTGCTTTGGTCCAGGGCCTTGTCCTTGGCTCAGTCTAGGTCATTGCTTGCACCCTGAGGACAGCTTCCTCACACACAGTAGACAAGCTCTTCACCTCGAGTCATTTTCTGACGCTCTGCTGGCCCTGCGTCCCTCCCCTCATTGGGCCCCTGCCCTTCCCTGCAGCCCCAAGCACAAGTGCTCCTGGCATCCCGTCATCCCCGCATCCTCTCATCCCCACATCCCTGCAGCTACTTCCAAGCAAATTCTCACCCAGGGGTCTTGGAACTCCTGAGGAGGGGGACTGGAACTTCCATCAGTTACTAGAACAAGTTGAACGAGGGCTTTCTTGCAGGCATGTCGGAATATGGCTCCGTGGTTTGCGAACTTGACATTGAGCCTGTCTTCTCTGGTCTCCTGACCTGGGGCAAGGCCATGGAGAGGACTACCAGCCCCACAGACTCCTAAGTGCAAGAGGCCATGTTTATCCGAAAACCCGACAGGTGCGGAGAGGGGGCGTCACTGAAGTGGATGTCCCACACGGCTACCCAGAGTGGGCTTGTCCTGGGACAGAACTCCAGACCTCGGTAATCCCTTCTACGTTCTCAGGTCCTGCTGCAATCACACCTCCTTTCAGGACACTCGGGTGCCACGCGTGGGGCCTGCTCTTGCAGCCTCCTCGATGTCCCGTCTCTGTAAATATGATCCTGTACGTTCCTACAATACGCACCTGACTCCCTCCCCCCACACAGCTGGAGGCCAGCGCCAGGCAGGGGGGAACCACTCCTCCCTTCTGGGTGTTCCCAGCTCACGTATGCATGAGGAAATCAGTCCCTCCAGACCCGGGGAGCCCCCTTATCACACAGGGTCACATCTATGTCCCATGCTGGCATGTGAACCCTTCACCCACTAATTCACATCTGGGGCTTGTCCTGCCTCCACCTTCCAGAGCAGAACCCCACCAACATAGGAAGTGCTCTTTCCTACTGATGGACACAGTGGCAGGCTCTGCACAAGGCCGGGGGATTACCCGGGAATCAGGTGTGATCCCAATGAGGCTTTGGGCATATGCTGGGGGTGAGAAGCCACGGTCTCCTATTAGGCAATTACCAGGTAGGGACGAGGGTCGTTCACAGAAGGAGAAATGTGGAAATGTATCAGCCCAGTGCTTCCGGTCTTGCTTTCCCCACAGGATTGTATCCCATTGGAGCACATTTGGAAGACACAGTCTCCTCCCTGGAGCAGGGGAGCTTAGATTCCTCCCATAGCCCTTGGTAGGGAGGCTTTCTGCCCTTGACCAAAGAGAACAATGAGGGCTTACCTTCAGGGCTTTGCAGAACCAAGTAGGCAGAATCAAGAAGAGAATGATTTGGAGCACCCTTTCAAAAATAATTATAATTCGAATTGGATGAGGACATACTTCTCATAATAAACTGATAACCAAGAGACGTTTATTTTTCAATTTCCAATATGGAACAGCAGACCCTGCTCGGATGGGCCCCCCACGCCGAGAACTGGCCAAAGGACAAAGGAGCAGTGTTTACAGAGAAACAAGGCTCCCAAACTCAAGCTGGGCATAGATGTGTTTAAATAATTTTTTAAAAGAGAAACAGATTCTCTTAAAATAGCACACACTGAATTTCAGTGATGTTTAAATTGATTCTTAGTGTGCAAACTCCGTGGCTCAATGGACCGCTCTGGACAAGATGAACAGTTTCCACTGAAATGTGTGTTTCGGGGCACAGGGTGGCTCAATCGGGTGAACATCTGACTCTCGATCTCAGCTCAGGTCTTCATCTAGGGTTGTGAGTTCAAGCATGGAGCTTGCTTAAAAAAAGAAAGAGGAAGGAAGGAAGGAAGGAAGGAAGGAAGGAAGGAAGGAAGGAAGGAAGGAAACAAACAGAGGGAGGAAGGAAAAGAAAGAAAGAAAAAGAGAGAGAGAGGAAGGGAGGGAGGAAGAAAGGTGTGTATTACATGTGATTATTCGTTCTTAGCTGTTGGAAAACTGAAAGTGTAAATGAAAAGCATTAGTCTGAGTTAAAATCAGCTGCTCGGTGCCTGTGTATCAGGTGCCTATGTGGGAGGAGTGCTGTCCCAGCCCCAGGGCTGAACCCTGTGGACACTTCATGTGATCAGCGGGCAGGTTTGGTTATGGGAACTCCTCCTCTTTTCCCCCATGATGTGTCAGTTTCTTTTGGTCAGTTTGGGTCTTCATGACTCCCCGCCTTTATGGGCATTGTTCCTCCTTACCTTGATTTTCTGTGTCAAAAGCTGCCCCTACTCCTCCCCTACACACACACACACACACACACACACACTGCAGGCTTGTGTGAGCCCTCTAGGTGAGACTCTGAAACCAGATAACAGCATGAGAGCGATTAGGTCCCTGTACGGCCCATCTCAGGACTCCAACAAGAGCTCCTCTCCAGGCTTCTGCAAAGGGATCCTCCTGGGTGCCTGCCCCTCCTCCGGAGCACCCCCGTGTCCCTCTGGCATTGGGGCATGCACTCCCCTTGCCTGAGCCTCCATCCTTAAGCTGCTACAGAGGCCACAGTTGCAGGGTCACAATGACCAGGCAAACAATAGTGGCTTTTGCAAGGAAGGACTTAACCTTTCTTCCTGCAGGGAGGATCCACGGCTTTTCTACAGATGTGCTGGGATTCTGAGATAGAACAAATCCCACTGCAGATGGGCTTTACCTGGGAACACCACCCCCTCTTCACACTGACCCTCCCCCATCAGTCTCCGAGAGAGCTGGAATTCTACAAGCTCCCTGATTGTAGCCAAAGGAGCAAGACGCAAGCACCTTCAGGGCAGATTTGGGATTGGTGCCTGTCTCTCCTAGTTCTGCTTTCACAAAGGGAAAAGAAAAGATGCAGAAAGAGCAGGATGGAAAAGAAAAAGTGCCTGGCCAGGGAGAAGAGATGAATGATGGGTGAGTGCACACACTGGGCTCCCGGGGCTGGGAGCAGGACCCGAGGGGTGGCAGAGGGGGCAGCCCCATGACAAGAGGGCTGCCAGTACTGGGCTATCACTCTCCAGGAAGCACATCCTCAGTCGGTGGGAGGCAGTCCGCCCACGTTGCCCCCAGGGCAGAGGAAGGTGCTGCTTGAAAATCATCAGGGCACAGGTAGATGGAGAGGGGCCTTCTCCGTGGAGTTTCAGGGACCTGGGGGCTTTCTGCCTAATGTGAGCCCATCCCCAAGGTCCTTGACACCCTCAGCAGGGAGCTGCATCGAGCCAGCTAGTAGGGGAGGAGCTCAAGGAAGATTCCAGGGCTGGAGGAGCCCACAGCATGAGCCTCACCCCCGTCACATGGCCCCTGGGGTCACTGCGGAGCCAGGAAATGTAGCTCTGTGCCCTGGCCAACACCCTGCCCTCCGAGGGAAGCTCCATTTCTCCTTCTGAACTGATATGATCCTAGGGAATGAGGATGAGAAAGGGAGGCAGTCGTAGAAGTTTATGTAGTGTAAGTAATTGAGAGAAAAAAAACAATAAAATCTCTGAATGAAGACATCTGGGAGAAAGAGTATAATAAAGAAAATTGAACATGTTTCAGTTAGATTCAAATCAATAGATCTTATTAAGTAAAAATCCCTTAATATGAACGATTTTGCTGACCTACATAAGCTATGCTTCACAAATGATCCTATTTAATGAATAATTATTTGCAGCCAAAAATAAACGATAGTCATCCAAGTGAGTGCTCACGGATATGGGTAGAAGAACCCTCTATAAACACTATGGAATTACTCCCTATTGGAGTACTTGCACATTAACTTCTCCAGCATGCTGACGGATAGCTTTTGTATTGTGCAATTTGGAATGATAAATGGATTCTGCCCACTTCTTAATGATGCCGAAAATGATGCAGAAACCCATGCAAGAGCAAGGGAAAGGAGTAAACATGTCAGCCGGGACTTAGACAGATGGACAACATCCTGGCAGCCCGCGTTTTGTGGGTAACTATGATGCTGACTTTGTCTATTCAGATGCCTTGGGTGGCCCCGGGCCACTGAGCCATGTGGTTTAAGCTGTTTTCGACCTGTTGTTTTCAACGGGGTGTGATGGACTTGAACTGGTCCAGCCGCCGTCTCCCGCCCAGTCCCCCTGGTGACCAAAAGCATGTGTTTCCAAGAAAGCTGGATGTTTCCAGAGATGAGATCGTGACAAAGGCACAGAGCACAGAAGAAAAACAGTCAGCATGAGGATGATCCCTTGTCTGCGGCATGTTCTAACCACCCAAGCTACCACTCTGAGGAAGGAGGACTCGTCAGGGACAGCTGGAGCCATGACACCTGCACCCAGAAAGGCTGCATGGGCGCCATGAAACAGAGACGGCAGCCACGAGCAAGGAAAGTCACACTTCTCTGTAGCATACCCCGGACCTAACACTAAAATCGATCTTAAACATTCTCTTCTGAAGTTTTATTCTGCTTTTCTAGTTTCCCAGAGTGCTGCAAGAAAAGAGAAACACTATACTACCCAGGGCAATCAATACTTTCAATGTCATCCCTATCAAAATTCCACCAGCATTTTTCAAAGTGCTGGAACAAGCAATCCTAAAATTTGTATGGAACCAGAAAAGACCCTGAATCACTAAGGAAATGTTGAAAAAGAAAAACAAAGCTGGGGGCATCATGTTGTCTGATTACAAGCTATATTACAAAGCTGTGATCACCAAGACAGCATGGTACTGGCATAAAAACAGACACATAGACCCATGGAACAGAGTAGAGAGTCCAGATATGGACCTACAATTCAATGGCCAAATCATCTTTGACAAATCAGGGAAAAAAATCCAGTGGAAAAAAGACAGTCACTTCAATAAATGGTGCTGGTAAAATTGGACAGTTATGTACAGAAGAATGAAACTCAATCATTCTCTTACACCATACGGAAAGATAAACTCAAAATGGATGAAAGACCTCAATGTGAGACAGGAATCTAACAAAACCCTAGAGGAGATCATGGGCAGTAAACTCTTTGACATCGGCCACAGCAACTTCTTTCAAGACATGACTCCAAAAGCAAAGGAAACAAAAGAAAAAATGAACTTTTGGAACTTCATCAAAATAAAAAGCTTCTGCACAGCAAAGGAAACAGTCAGCAAAACAAAAAAGCAATCTACAGAATGGGAGAAGATATTCATAAATGACACTGTAAAGGGCTGATATCGAAAATCTATAAAGAACTCCTCAAATTCAATACCCAAAAAGCAGATAATCATTTCAAAAAATGGGCAGAAGACATGGACAGACACTTCTCCAAAGAAAATATACAAATGGCTAACAGACACATGAAAAAATGTTCATCATCATTAGCCTTCAGGGAAATTCAAATCAAAACCACACTGAGATACCTCCTTATACCAGTTACAATGGTCAAAATTAACAAGACAGGAAACACAAGTGTTGGAGAGGCTGCAGAGAAAGGGGAACCCTCTTACACTGTTGGTGGGAATGTAAACTGGTGCAGCCGCTTTGGAAATCAGTGTGGAGATTCCTTAAAAAATTAAAAATAGAGCTACCCTATGACCCTGCAATTGCACTACTGGGCATTTACCCCAAAGATACGGATGTAGTGAAAAGAAGGGCCCTATGTACCCCAATGTTTATTGCAGCAATGGCCACAATCGCCAAACTGTGGAAAGAGCCAAGGTGCCCATCAACAGATGAATGGATAAAGAAGATGTGATACATATATACAATGGAATATTATGCCTCCCTCGGAAAGGATGAATACCTAAGTTTTGTATCAACATGGACAGACTGGAGGAGATTATGGTGAGTGAAATAAGCCCCACTAGAAAGTCAATTATCCTATGGTACACTTACTTGTGGAGCATAAGGAGTAACATGGAGGACAGTGGGAGAAGGAAAGGAAATGTGAACTGGGGTAAATCAGGGAGGGAGATGAAGCATGAGAGACTGTGGACTCTGAGAATCAAACCGAGGGTTTTGGAAGGGAGGGGTGGGGGGATGGGCCAGCCTGGTGGCGGGTACTGAGGGCACGTACTGAAAGGAGCACTGGGTGTGGGGCATAAATGATGAATCTTAGAACACTGAAAAAATAAAATAAAATTGAAATTGAAAAAAAAATGTAAAAAAGAGGAACAGATCAAAACCTTCAATTCAAATAAATCCCATCTCAGACACTTCCATAAAATGACAACTATGTCTTCCTCTTGAAATAAAAGTGGTGAACCAAAAAAGTAATTGAATAGAAATTTCTAACCAAGTTAAATCAAGAATCTGCATAAAATGTATTTTTTAGGGGCGCCTGGGTGGCTCAGTTGGTTGAGCGACTGCCTTTGGCTCAGGTCATGATCCTGGAGTCCTGGAATCGGGTCCCACATCGGGCTCCCTGCTCGGAAGGAAGCCTGCTTCTCCCTCTCTCACTCCCCCTGCTTGTGTTCCCTCTCTGGCTGTGTTTCTCTCTGTCAAATAAATAAAATCTTTTAAAAAAATGTACTTTTTATAAACTACATCAAGCAAAATTAAAGGTAGACCTTAGCATTTCCCAAACATCACTGAGTAATTCAAAATTTTAGGGGTGGGGGTCATGGATGGTTCTACACACTATAGAGACAGAGAGAGACTGAAGGACTTTCGAAGTAAAATTTGAACTAAAACCAATGGAAGAAATGTCCCCTCCCCTTCTTCAAGCTGGTACGTTTTCCGAACACTGGATTATTTTATGAATATACATTTTCCAATAAGGGCCCTGGCAAAGCGCCAAGCAAGGGCGGCCAAGGCATGAGATTCAAAGCAGCAAACTCCCTTCTGCGAGATTCCTCGGGTGTAAAAGAGGGAAACAACGATTTCCAGATGAAAAAATATTCTCACGTAAATTAACAGATTTTAGCGTTTTCAGGTGCCACTTCTATAACGTGTCTTAACGTAAATAGACCTAATTTAAAGCAAAATAAATTCATCACCACAACCAAGTAGAACAATTTTACAGAAAGTTGTTTTGAAAAACCTGTCCGCAGCTTGACAAGCTTCTGAAAGCTGTGTAGACATCTCACCTAGTTCATTTTTCCATGTAGATATTTAGGTCACTTTTCTGGCTACCTACGCTCACTGAGCCGGGGTCGGCTACATGGATCAGCGTTCACACTTGATGCTGTTGGCTCGCTCTCAGGATTTGCCGCCCAGTGACTGTCGGCCCACACACAGACAGCACTCTCACTGCAGACTAAGACCCCAGCCCCAGGGAAGGGGAATTTTAAGAAGGCCTGCCCAAGACACAACTCTTCTCTCCTCACACAGGTCCCCACCAGCGGTTGGTGAAAAGTCTTGTTTTTGCCCGGTACCTACGCTACGAATGGGTTTTACGTTTATTTTATTTATTTGTTTATTTTTAGGGAGAGAGAAAGAGAGTGTGTGCGCTCAGGGTGGGGAGGGGTGGAGAGAGAGGGAGAGAGAATCCTCAAGCAGACACCGTCCCCCCTCCGGAGCACGGAACCAGATGTGGGGCTTGATCCCACCACCCTGAGATCACAACCTGAGCGCCCCAGCCCCAGGGGAAGGTTGGAGCTGCTCTGACCTGGACCAGCACCCAGGGTCGTCCACAAGAGGTACAGTGAGAAATCCAAAGAGTCCCAGCTGCTACAGGGATGTGCCACATGGCCTTGTTTCCAAGAATCCCGCAGCATGTGTCCTTCTGTGGGTCAAGGAAGAGGCTTGGACAGAACTTCCAATAATAAGAACGATAGGAAACTTGTACATCACAACGCTGAAAGTAGTTCAGACCTGGACCCAAGAAGGCTTGCTGGATACAGTAGATCCAGGCAGAATGCTTCCCCGACACAGGGGGCACTTCCGGGCTGCAAATGCAGGGTGCTGGCTAAAACCCCAAGTTCCCCAGGCAGTGCATGCTGCCAGTCCTCATGGAAGGAGACAGTTTTCACGTACCAGCAAAGAGCCAAAATTAAGAGGTGAAAGCAGAGGTCATAAATACTAAAAAGCACCCAAACATTTTGGGGAGTTTCATTCAGACCGCGCGGGGCACACCACACTGCTTGCCGACGGGGTGTGGCTGTGCTGGGGCTCCGTCCGCAGACCGCACTGTGGGTGCGGGGGCGCCCGGTTCCTGTCCGGCATCGGCCCCTGCTCGGCGGGGAGAGCTGCCCAGCTGGCCGGCTTCCAGACCCCAAGCCATACCTGAACCACTTCATTAGCCCCCAGGCCACCGGGAGGCTCTGCACCCTCCAGGTCCCCCTACTGACACTGTGACCCTGAGCATGAGCACGTTTAAAATGACAGCCAGGACTCAAGAAAGCCAGTTCAGATCAGATGGATTTTGTTCTTTGATCCCGCAAACTGGGTCTGACTCTACTGTTCACGCTGACCTCAGACCATGGAAGAGAAGGGCCTCTCCCAGGAAGCAAGAGAAGGCAGCCGCTGTCTGATTCTTACAGGGCAAAATGGTCACCGAGGCTCCAGGATGGAAGGGAGGTGGGGGCAGGGGCGGCTGGGGGAGAGGAGTCAGGTGTGGAGCCTGTGGGGGGGGCAGGAGCCAGGGTCGGGGCTGGGTCCCTCGGGTGCTCCCTTCCCAGGGCTGGGCCACGTGCAGGCTCCGGGCTCCAGAATCCGCCAGCGAGGAGGGAGC
>PITA01026816.1:0-22017 GCA_004023965.1 Spilogale gracilis
CAGCAGAATACTCATTCTTCTCGAGTGCACATGGAACTTTCTCCAGAATAGACCACATACTAGGTCACAAATCAGGGCTCAACCGATACCAGAAGATTGAAATTATTCCCTGCATATTCTCTGACCACAATGCCGTGAAACTGGAACTCAACCACCATAAAAAGTTCAGAAGAAAATCAAACACTTGGAAGCTAAAGACAATCCTGCTCAAGAATATGTGGATCAACCAAGAAATCAAAGAAGAACTGAAACACTTCATAGAAACCAATGAGAATGAAGATACTTCGATCCAAAACCTATGGGATACAGCAAAGGCCGTCCTAAGGGGGAAATTCATAGCCATCCAAACCTCACTCAAATAACTGAAAAATCCCGAATACACCAACTCTCATTACACCTTAAAGAACTGGAAAATCAACAAAAGATTAAACCAACCCCCCACACAAGGCGGGAAATAATAAGCATTAGAGCAGATAAATGAATCAGAAACTAGAGATACAGTAGAACGCATCAACGAAACTAGAAGCTGGTTCTTTGAAAGAATCAATAAGATCGATAAACCATTGGCCAAACTAATCCAAAAGAAAAGGGGGAAGACCCAAATTAATAAAATCATGAATTAAAGGGGAGAGATCACGACTAACACCAAGGAAATAGAAACAATCATCAAAAATTACTATCAACAATTATATGCCAATATGTTTAACAACCTAGAAGAGATGGATACATTCCTAGAAACCTATAAGCTACCAAGACTGAAACAGGAAGACATTGACAATCTGAATACACCTATATCTAGTAATGAGATTGAAGCAGTGATCAAAAACCTTCCCAAAAACAAGAGTCCAGGCCCAGAAGGATTTCCTGGGGAATTCTACCAAACATTCAAAGAAGAAATAACACCTATTCTCCGGAAGCTTTGAAAAAATAGAAACGGAAGAAAAACTTCCAGACTCTTTTGTGAAGCCAGCATCACTCTAATCCCCAAACCAGATAATGACCCCATCAAAAAGGAGAACTTCAGACCAATATCGCTGATGAATACGGATGCCAAGATTCTCAACAAGATCCTTGCTAACAGGATCCAACAATACATTAAAAAGATTATCCACCATGACCAGGTGGGTTTTATCCCAGGGATGCAAGGGTGGTTCAACACTTCCAAAACAATCAACATGATAGAATAAATCAATAAGAGAAGAGAGAGAAACCACATGGTCCTCTCAATTGATGCAGAAAAGGCATTTGACAAAATACAACATCCGTTCCTGTTCAAACCTTTCAAAGTATAGGGATTGAGGGAACATTCCTCAACCTCATAAAATCTATCTATGAAAAACCCACAGCGAATATCATTCTCAATGGGGAAAAACTGACAGCCTTTCCTCTGAGATCAGGAACAAGGCAAGGATGCCCACTCTCACTGCTACTGTTCAACATAATGTTAGAAGTCCTAGCAACAGCAATCAGACAACAGAAAGAAATAAAAGGTATCCAGCTTGGCAAAGAGGAAGTCAAACTCTCTCTCTTTGCAGATGACATGATACTATATGTGGCAGGCCCAAAAAACTGTAACCCCAAACTACTAGAACCTATCCAACAATTCGGTAATGTGACAGGATACAAAATCAATGCACAGAAATCAGTTGCATTCTTATACACTAACAACGAAAAAATAGAAAGGGAAATCAGAGAATCATTTCCATTTACTATAGCACCAAAAAAATAAGATACTTAGGAATAAACTTTACCAAAGAAATCAAGGATCTGTACTCGAGGAACTACAGAACACTCATGAAAGAAATTGAAGAAGACACAAAGAGATGGAAGAGCATTCCATGCTCATGGATTGGAAGAATAAACATTGTCAAAATGTCTATAATGCCCAGAGCAATCTATACTTTCAATGCCATTCCGATGAAAATTCCACCAACATTCTTCAAAACGTTAGGACAAACAATCCTAAAATTTATATGGGACCAAAAAAGACCCCAAATTGCTAAGGAATTGCTGAAGAAGAAAAGCAAAGTTGGAGGCATCTCATTACCTGACTTCAGGCTTTATTACAAAACCGTGATTACCAAGACAGCATGGTACTGGCAAAAAACAGACAAATAGACAAATGGAACACGGTGGAGAGCCCACATATGGACCCACAAATCTATGGTCAAATCATCTTTGACAAAGCAGGAAAAAATATCCAGTGGAAAAAAGACAGTCTCTTCAATAAATGGTGCTGGGAAAATTGGACAGCTACGTAGAGAAGAATGAAACTAGACCAATCTCTTACACCACACACAAAGGCAAACTCGAAATGGATGAAAGACCTCAACGTGAGGCAGGAATCCATCAAAATCCTGGAAGAGAACATAGGCATAACCTCTTTGACATCGGCCACAGAAACTTCTTTCAAGACACGTCTCCAAAGGCAAAGGAGACAAAAGCGACTTCTGGGACTTCATCAAAATAAAAAGCTTCTGTACAGAAAAGGAAACAACCAACAAAACAAAGAGGCAACCCACAGAATGGGAGAAGATATTTGCAAATGACAGCACAGACAAGGGGCTGGTATCCAAGATCTATAAAGAACTCCTCAAACTCAACACCCAAAAAGAAGATGAACACATCAAAAAATGGGCAAGAGACATGAAGAGGCACTTCTCCATAGAAGATATACAAATGGCTAACAAACACATGAAAAAATGTTCAGCGTCACTAGCTATCAGGGAAACTCAAATCAAAACCACACTGAGATACCACCTTACACTAGTCAGAATGGCCAAAATTAACACGACAGGAAACAACAAGTGTTGGAGAGGCTGCGGAGAAAGGGGAACCCTCTTACACTGTTGGTGGGAATGTAAACTGGTGCAGCCGCTTTGGAAAACAGTGTGGAGATTCCTTAAAAAATTAAAAATAGAGCTACCCTATGGCCCTGCAACTGCACTACTGGGCATTTACCCCAAAGAAACAGATGTAGAGATAAGAAGAGCCATATGTACCCCAATGTTCATCGCAGCAATGGCCAAATCGCCAAACTGTGGAAAGAGCCAAGGTGTCCATCAACAGATGAATGGATAAAGAAGATGTGGTACAGATATACAATGGAATACTATGCCTCCTTCAGAAAGGATGAATATCCAACTTTTGTAGCAACATGGACTGGACTGGAAGAGATTATGCTGAGTGAAATAAGCCAAGAAGAGAAAGTCAAGTATCGCATAGTTTCACTTACTTGCGGTTCATGAGGGGTAACCTGGAGGACAGTGGGAGAAGGAAAGTAAATGGGAGCTAGGGTAATCCAGGGAAAGAAACGAAACAACAGAGACTTTGGACACAGAAACAAACTGAGGGACTTGGAGCGAGGGGGGTAGAGGGATGGGAGAGCCTGGTGGTGGGTACTGGGGACACCTAAAGTGTGGAGCACTGGGTGTGGGGAATGGGGAATGAATCTTGGAACACTGGAAAAAAAATTTAAGTAACAATAAATAAATAAATAAATAAATAAATAAATAAATAAATAATAAAATAAAAAATATCTGAAGAAATAATGGTCAAAATTTTTCCATATTTGATAAAAACTATGAACTATAGATCCAAGAAACTCAGTGAAACCCAAGCACAGGAAACATATAGAAACAAGATTCATCATAAGCCAGTTGTGCAAAACTACAGATAAAAGGAGACTATAAAAGCAATCACAGAAAGTAGATACCTGTGCACAAAGAACCAGATATAATATGTCAAGTGTTTTGAAGAAAGCAATGGAAGCAAGAAGACACTGGAGAAACATCTTTAAACACACTGGGTGAAAATATCTTTCCAACACAAAGGCAAAATAAAAACATTTCTAGTCATTTAAAAGCTGAAAGAATTCATCAACAGCTGATCTGTACTACAAGAAATGTTAAACGTTATCTTTCAGGAAGAAGGAAAATGGTACCAGATGGATATCTGTATCTACACAAAGGAATAAAGAACACAAAGGAATATAATAACCTCATGGCCTAACACAGAGGATTCTTTCCTTATGAAAATCTCTTTAAAAGATAATTAACTGATTAATGCACAGAATTATTGAATCACTATACTGTATTTCTTAAAGTAATATAACACTGTATGTTATTTATATCAGAATTTAAAAAATAAATAAAATTTAAGAAGCTAAATGTTTAAACAACTACGACCCAGCAATTGCACTACTAGGCATTTACCCCAACGATATAAAGGTAGTGATCTGAAGGGGCACCTGCACCTCACTGTTCACAGCAGCAATGTCCACAATAGCAAACTGTGGAAGGGGCTGAGATGGATAACGAAGGTGTGGTACATATATACAAGGGAGTATTATTCAGCCATCAGAAAGGATGAAATCTTACCATTTAAATCAATGGGGATGGAGCTGGAGGGTATTATGCTGAGCAAATGGTTTCACTCATACGTGGAATATAAGAAGCAGTGCAGAAGATTGGTGTTATACACAATTCATAAATTAGTGAACACTACATCGGTAACTAATCATGTACTATATGTTGGCTAATAGAATTCAAATAACAAAATAAACTGGAAAAAATAAAAATAAACAACAATAGCAATAATAATACAGCGAGCAGTTTATAACATATACAAAGAAAAAACATATGACAAAAGAGCACAGAATTCAAGAGGGGAGAAATGGAAGCATAGCACTGGAAGGCCCTTATGCTGTATGGGAAGTGCTTACTATCACCTGCAGGTAGACTAAGCTAAGTTAGAAATGTGTACTATTAACCCTACAGCAACCACTATAATAACAACACAAGCAGTTATAGCTAAAAAGCTAGTAAGAGATATAAAATAATAAATAATAAAAAATACTCAATTATATCAAAAGATGTCTTTAAGAGAAGAAAAAGGAAAAACTGCAACAGATGGAATAAATAGAAAACAAACACGAGGATAATACATAAACTTAACTATATCAATAATCACATTGTGAGGTCTAAAAAATCCAACTGAAAGGTAGAGAGAATACAGAATAGAGAATATAGTCAATGACATTGTAATAGCACTGTATAGTGACAGATGGTAGCTATATGTAATGGTGAACATAGAATAACATATACAGACAAGCAATCACTATGATGCCTGTGCACCTGCACCTAATGTAACATTGTGTGTCAATTACATGTCAAAAAAAAAGCAGACCAAGATCAGATAAAAAAGCCAGACCAAATAATATGCTACTAACGAGAAAATGACTTTAAATATAATTTAAATTATAGGTTTAAAATAATGTATTATTTATTTGTTATTATTTCACAGAAAAGAATTATCATGGGAACACTAACCAAAGAGAAATCGAATAGCTACATTAAGAGATAAAGTAGACTTCACTGCAAAGAATGTTAACAAGGTAAAAGACAAAATAGGTCATTTTATCATTATAAATGGGTCAATTTACATAGAGGACATAATTTTAACATGTATGTGTTAGTAAGATAATATTAAAATAATATGAATCCAAAATTGAAAGAATTATAGGCAAATCTGCAAATGTAATAGAAAATCTCATAACCCTTCCAGTATCTGATAGAATATAAGAGAGGTAATATTATCAAGCACTTCAACCTAACTAACTTTTATAGAACATTCCAGCCAACAAAAGTAGAATACACATTCCTTTCAAGTGCACATGGAACATTTACAAAGACAGAGTGCATTCTGGACCATAAAACAAATATGAATAGATTTCAAAAGATTCAAGTCAAAATACTGGTCATCAGGGAAATACAAATTAAAACTACAATGAGATTCACATCTATTTGAGTGGTTAAAATTTAAAAAGACTGGCCATACCATGTATATCAAGTGTTTGTAAGGATGTGGTGGAAATAAGACTTCTCATTTACATCTGTTGTGAATGTAAAATTACACAATAATTTTGGAAGGCTGCTTGGAAATTCTTTAGCCAACTGGAATGCAATTAATAGCACCATGAAAGAATATCATAGAATTATGTTCTACTAATTTCCCAGTATAAAGTAGATCTTTGTTCCAATTTTATTGACTTAGTATTCTAATTCTTTTAAGATGTTTTAACTGAAGTTTTGGAAAGTTATATATTTCATATCCTACCTGCAAAACATACAAAATGAGATCATATATTGTTCCAGTCCTTCTAAAGTAAAACAATGAGATGATTCAGGGAAAAAAAAGTTAACCATATAAAAGAATATCCAATGGGAAAAAGATGGTCTCTTCAACAAAGAATGTTGGGGAAAAAAGGATAGCTACATGCAAAAGCAACAAAGTGGACCACTTTCCTATACCATACAAAAAATAATTTCAAAATGGATTAAAGACTTAAATGTGAGACCTGAAACCATAAAAATCCTAGAAGGGAGAATAGGGAGTAACTTCTCTGACGTTGGCCATAGTAACTTCCTTCTAGATATGTCTCCGAAGGCAAGCGAAACAAAAGCAAAAATAAACTATTGTGACTACATCAAAATAAAAAGCTTCTGCACAGCAAGGGAAACAATCAACAAAATTTAAAGGCAACCTAGGGAATGGGAGAAGATATTTGCAAATGACATATCTGATAAAGGTTTAGTACACAAAATACCTAAAGAACTAAAGAACTTATAGAACTCAACACCCAATAAACAAATAGCCCAATTAAAAATGGGCAGGAGACATGAACAGAGACTTCCCCAATGACATCCAGATGACCAACAGACACATGAAAAGACAGATGCTCATCATAATTTATCAGGCAAATGCAAATCAAAATTACAATGTGGTATCACCTCACACCTGTCAGAATGGCTAAAACCACAAGAAAAAAATAAGTGTTGGTGAGGATGTGGAGAAAAAGAAACCATCATGCACTGTTGGTGGGAATAAGAACTGCTACATCCACTGTGGAAAATGGTATGGAGATTCCTCAAAAAGTTAAAACTACACTACGATCCAGCAATCACACTATTGGGTATTTACCCCCAAATACAAAACCACTAATTCAAAGGGATACATGCACCCCCGTGTTTATAGCAGCATTATTTATAATAGCCGAGATATGGAAGCAGCCCAAGTGTTCATCGACTGAGGAATGGATAAAGATGTGGTATATATATAATGGAATCGTATTCATCCATAAGAAGTATGAAATCTTGCCATTTGCAATGACATGCATGGATCTAGAGATTATTATGCTAAGTGAAAGAAGTCAGTCAGTCAGAGAAAGACAAATACCATTTGATACCCCTCATATGTGAAACTTAAAAAACAACATAACGAGCAAAAAGAAAAGAGGTAAACCGAGAAACAGATTCTTAACTATACAGAACTGATGGTTACCAGAACAGAGGTGGGTGGGAGGATGGGTTTAATAGGTGATGGGGATTAAGGAGGGCACTTGTCGTGACAAGCACTAGGTCGTGTGTGGAATTTGCAGAATCACTATACTGCACACCTAAAACTACTATACCACTGTATGCTAACTGGAATTAAAACAAAAACTTTAAAAAAGTTAATCATGTACCTACCATATGATCCAGTCATTTTTCTCCTAGGTATTTACCCAAGAAAGATGAAAGTTTATAACCGTACAAAGGCTTGTACCCAGATAATCACAGAAGCTTTATTTACAGTGGCCAAAAAATGGAAACAACCCAAATGCCAACGTAAGAATGCATAAACAAATTCTGGTCTTCCATGGAAAACTACTCAACATTAAAAAGGAATGAACTATTGATTCATACACGATGGATCACAAAACAGTTTCATGTGAAAGAAGTCAGACAAAAAAGATTATATACTGTGTGATTCCATTTATATAAAATTCTAGAAAATGAAAACAACGCTACAGTGACTAAAAGCAGATCAGTGGTTGTTCAGAGAGGGTAAGGGCAGGAGTGAGAGGGGCAACAGAAAAGCATTAATGGGCACAAGAAACCTTTTGGAGATGATGATTACATTCCTTATCTTGATTTTGATACACACACACACACACACACACACACACACACACACACACACACACGAGTAGTAAAAATCAAAATAAAGTTGCAGGTGCAATTAAGGTTCCTAATCAGCTATCTTTAAGGATAGGGAGAGAGCCTGGATTATCCAAGTGGACCAAATCTAATCACATGAGTCCTTAAAAGAGGAGAATCTTTCCTGGATGTGTTGAGAGAGTAATGTCAGCATGAGAAGAATTTGACACTCTGTTGCCAGTTCTGAAATGGAGAAGCTATGTAAAGATCAAAAAGAGGCTTCGGGAACTGGAAAAGCAACTATCTCCCCTAAAAGGAAAATATCTCCCTTAAAACCTTAAAATGCAGACCTGGTCAACACCTAGATTTAGTTCAGTGAGAGTTGTATCAGACTTGTGACTTCCAGAACTGTAAGATAATAATTTGTTATTTTAATGTGTTACTTTAACCCATTAAATTTGTGGTGATTTGTTATGGGAGCAATAGAAAATGCCAAAGTTTCATAACTTCATACTTTAAAAATTTTATAATATTATGAATGAAATGGTTATCTTTTTTTAAATTTAATTTCCCTGATTACTACTGAGTTAGCTTCAATTCATATATTTCTTCTATAAATTCGTATATTCTTCCAGTCATTCAATGACTACTGAAGATTTGGCTAGCTTATTATTGATTAATAAAAATTCTTATATGTTGGATACTATTCTACTTATTTTATATGTTTATTTCCTGTCTGTTCATATTTTAAAATTTTGTAGCACCTTTTATCAGAGAGAAGTTTTAAATTTCATAGTCAAATTTATCTATTTTTTTTAAATTGTGTGTATGTGTGGGCTAATAAAATCCCTCCTTGTGCAAGGGTTTTAAAAACGATCTACCATATTTTCTTCTAATGACTTTGAATGATACAGTTTAGATTTTATGTATATGTCCTTCATCAGGTATCATCAATTGTCTCAACCTCATTTACTAACTCATATATTTTGTTCACATTAATAATTCCACATCTGTCATATGTCAAATTCCCCCTTTTATCTCTCCCTCACTTTCCTAAGTAAACCGATCATATAGAATTAAGGTCCCACCCTTAATACTCCAATATGCCCTCATCATTTTTTTTCCCTTAGTATGCCTTCATTTTAACTACACCTGTAATGGCCCTGTACAATCACATCCTAAGGTACTTGGGATAAGCATTTCAACATTTTTTTGAGAGATATAATTTGACCCATAACAAAAGTATTATGTCTCTTCTTTTACTCAGGGCTTCCTTTGTGTGCATCAATAACAATTATAAATATTTCTCCATAGGTCTGTTCCCTCTTTTGTCTTATTTCTTTCTAAGTAACTTTACAGTTGTTTTGCTATTAACAATGAGATTCTGTTACTTTTTTAAAAGATTTTATTTATTTATTTGACAGAGAGAAACACAGCAAGAGAGGGAACACAAGCAGGAGGAGTGAGAGAGGGAGAAGCAGGCTTCCCGCCAGGCAGGGAGTCCAATATGGGGTTTGATCCCAGGGCTCCAGGATCATGACCTGAGCCAAAGGGAAATGTTTAACAACTGAGCCACCCAGGCACCCCATTTCTATTACCTTTTTAAAGAAAAGATTTATCTGGGAGAGAGAGAAAACATATGAGTGGGGGAGGGGCAAAGGGGGAAGGATAGGGGAAACAGACTCCCCGATAAGTTCAGATCCCTATGTGGGGCTTGATTCCATGACCCTGAGATCATGACCTGAACCAACTCAACTGACTGAGCCACCCCAGGGCCCATTACCTTTCATTAATTGAATGGTCATCAATACAATTTGTATTGATGTCTGTATTTTGATGTTTTATCCAGCAAACTTGAACTCTTTTAGTAATTTTAAATGATTTATTACATGTGTGGAAACATGTTCCATGTTCTTTAATACAGCCATGGCTAGAAATAATAGTGGACTACAGAAAGTACAGGTTTGCCTGGCAATTTAAGTAGAACATTTGAAAAGTAGAATGCTGTTTATATGCTTTAAAAAGTCAAATATTCAGCTATTTATTATGTATTCTTAGATGATAAGTAAAAGATTAGTGAATACTTACAAATTTGTTACATTAAAATTTAAGTTATATTAGGTTAAGAGCTTGTAAATAGAAATTCCATTTTATTTCTACTTTGCTAAAATTTTTAAAAAGATTCATTTTGAACCTTTAGTAATGTTTTTCTGCACTTATTGAGATGATTACATGTTTTCACTCTTCTAATCTATTAATGCAATTTTATTGATAGATTTTTCTATGCTGGCAATTTTGATAAGTTATATTTGATCAGCAGCTTTTATTTAAAAACTAAACTACTGAATTCAAGTTGTTAATGTTATACTTAGAAATTTTGCATGTATGCTTTCAATAAAATTGGTCTATAATTTTCTTGTCTTGTTCAATGTTTGTCAGTTTAGGTATCAAGATTATACTGGTTTCTAAAGCTAGTTAAGCTCTCTTTCTTCCTATTCTCTGGATTTACAAATAAGAATTTAACTCATGGGTTATCTGTTTTTAACTACCCAAAACTAACCCACCAATTTGACCCTGACATCTCACTGACCTTCACAGTAAAATATGATTATAAATATAGTAATTTATCCTTTGGTTTCTCTCCAGTTTCTATAAATCTTCTGCCATTCACTGATTTACTCACCATGGGGCAAAGTGGTTAAAGTCCTTTATTCAAGGAGCTCAGAAACTAGTTGTTATAAACTGCTCTTCTATAAACTGTTACCCTTCAAGATTATAGTCCAAATATCATTTCTTTTGCAACAAAACACCACAAAAACTGTCACTTTGTTTCTAAGCCTTAACTGTCTTATATAAACCGATATAACCTTTACCTTTAATAAGTTTACACTCCTTTCTGCTCCTATATTTTGTACATAATCCTCCTGCAGCCTTGATTCAGAGATATTTGGGAGGATTGCAACCAAAATCCAATCTCCTCCTTCTCACTGTTGGTGGTTCAGGCATATATTTCCACTTTGGGGAAACTGGTGGGATAAGCTTCTGGGGAATAACTCATATTGTGTTGACTACTGCATTTTAAGCCGCTGGCGGGTGGGGGAAGATTCCCTTGGTTCAGTTCAATGAATACTAGAAGTCTATGACCCTGCGATTCTCTGAGTGCTATAACTGAGTGCACATATGTGCCTTCCACTGATAAGCCAAGTGTTTAAAGGAAGGAACCCAAACTGAAGACAAACTATGCCCACAAACTGGTTTTCTAAGGTAGTGTTACTTTCTGCTTCCTTTCTGTTCTCTTTGAGCCTTATGCTCTAGCCTGATTTCAGAAGTGCTTTGGCAATTAGGAATGGTTCCTATTTTCATTTAGAGGGAGAGTCATACCTTCCTGCTCGGCCCTAGGTGTGGTGGTGGCAGCCAGGTTAGTGAGAAAGCAACCTCTGTGGTGCCCAAGTCAGAGTCACAAGGCATAGTGCTCTCTCCTCACACACAGATGTGACTCAATGGCCAGGTTCTACCTTGGATGATCTGGGTTCGACTTTAGTTAGGACATATATAGGAAAAACAGTTGTTTTTCTTATATTTGCTTCAGTCAATCTGAATATGGGAAAAAAGACAGTCTATAGCAAGCCTTCAAATGTTTACAGAGACTTTCAGAAGAACAAAAGAGCTTTGTTCAGGGTCAGTGCGGTTGACCTGAAGTTGAGGGAGAGGCATCATTAGGAGCCAGAAATGTACATGCCTTATTCCTTCAGGTTTCAGGGGGAACTAGCGTTGATGCCCTTATGAGCAAAAACTACTGCCAGGGTAAAAGTGGGCCCTGGAGAAAGGACTAGGAAGCTGGATCAAAGAGGAGCTAAAATCCCCACAGACTGACACCGCCTTAACCTAACCTCTCATGGCTCTGTGGTCTGGATGGCTGAGGAAAGAGAAGCAGAGTTAGAGAGGTCTTAGGAACTGTGCCGTAAGTCTGCCTTTAGAGTTTGAAGCAGAAATCTGAACTCTATAAACCTCTTCCTTGTAGGTGTATGATTTTTTTAATCTTGTAGTCTCATATGTTAACATTTTTCTCTTAAAAGAAAAAAATACACACATATATATGTGCATTTAATATATATATATATGGCCTTCAGCTAAAAATGGCCGAGATTCTGGATTCAAAGTAACAAGCAATAAAATATTTTTCTTGACCTAAGAGGAAATGTAAGGTGGGGGATTCAGTGCTTCAGGAATTTAAGTTCTGCCACTGTGGTGCCTTTCTGTCTTCAATATGTCAGCTTTCTCCTCACGTCAGCCTCTCCCATAGTCACAAGACGGCAACAGCATTTCAGTTATCACATTTGACATGTCAATGTATAAAGGCATGTGTCTCTCTATGAGAGAAAATCTTCCTATGTGTCTTTCTTGTGAGAGAAACTGATTCCCAGAAGTCCCCAGAAGACTTTCTTTCAAATCTCGTTGGCCAGAATTGTGTCATATGCTGATGCCTCAACTAATAACTAATATGGGAACTAAGACAACCATGATGGCCTAGGACAATCAAGACTGGGTCTGGGAGTGGGGCAAGGCTCCTTTGAGGCATGTGACTGAATGGAAGAGAGTGCAAATATGAATAAAATCACGTTTCTTCTTGGGATAGAGGAAGAGGATGAGATGGGAAATGAAGATAAGCCAGGCAATCAATAGAAGTTACTACACCTGATTTCTCCTGTATAAGGAGGTTTCCTGACATGGATTCAGACTAAAAAAAGATTAATATTTGCTCTGGCAGTGTTTGGAATAGACAGAGACATCCATAGGAGAGAAAAGTGGGTGATCCAGCAGAGAGAGAGAGAGAGAGAGATCAATATGGGGTTACCCACTGGGTATTGGCTCATTTCCTCCAGGGCCATTTCTTCAACATTAGATGCTGCTAACGTCTAACTTAATAAACACAGAAGCATCTAGCTTTAAAGTTGCTCTCATGGGGGTTTTGGCTCTTTTCAAATAGCAGGATTAAGAGAAGCCTCAGGAAACTGCCCCAACAAGGAGCCATAGACTAAAGCATTGACAACTGGATGGCTAGAGTGAGTCCAGCAGGATAGATCCCTCCAGTTGTGAGGTATTAGATACCATTGTACATATTTGGGCTTGTTGAAATCTTTAATCAAAGCTGACCTCAGGAATACGAAAATACTCCGCTCCTACTGCACTGAGGCGAGGCCAACGTTGAAACGGAGCCAGTAAGAAACAGAAGCAGAGATTAAGTTCAAAAAATCACTCTTTACTGATTCACATTATTTTAGACTACTTCTACTAAAAACGCTGTATCATTTATATCATTATCATCAACTGGGAACTTGATAGAAAAGCAATTTTTGAAGCTACACCCCAGGTCCACTGACTCATAACCTCTGGATTAAAGGCCATAAATCTATGTTTTAATTAGCTCTCCAGGAATTTTTTTCACGTTTAAGAGGCATTGCTTTATATTTTTATGTTTTATATTTTTAAATTAAAATTTTTCAGTGTTCCAAAATTCATTGTTTATGTACCACACCCAGTGCCCTCCTTAGTATCTACCGCCAGGCTCACCCATCCCTCCAGCCCCTTCCCCTCTAAATCCCTGAGTTTGTTTCTCAGAGTCCACAGTCTCTCATGGTTCATCTTCCCTTCTGATTTCCCCAAATTCACTTTTCCTTTCCTTCTCCTAATGCCTTCCATGTTATTCCGTATGCTCCACAAGTGAAACCATATAATTGACTTTCTCTTCTTGACTTATTTCACTCAGCATAATCTTCTCCAGTCCTGTCCATGTTCATACAAAAGTTGGGTATTCATCCTTTCTGACTGGTGGGTAATATTGCATTGTATAAATGCATATATTCCACTATATATACATTGTCTGTTAAAGGGCATCTTGGCTCTTTCCATAGTTTGGTGACTGTGGACATTGTTGCTATGAATATTGGAGTACATATAGCCCTTCTTTTCACTACATCTGTATCTTTGGGGTAAATACCCAGTAGTGCAATTGCTGGGTCATAGGATAGTAGCTCTATTATTAATTTTTTGAGGAATCTCCACACTGTTTTCCAAAGTGGCTGCACCAATGTGCATTCGCACCAACAGTGTAAGAGGGTTCCCATTTCTCCACATCTTCTCCAATATTTGTTGTTTCCTGTCTTGTTAATCTTTGCTATTCTAACTGGTATAGGGTGGTATCTCAATGTGGTTTTGATTTGAATTTCCCTGATGGCTAATGATGATGAACATTTTTTCATGTGTCTGTTAGCCATTGTATGTCTTCTTCGGAAAAGTGTGTGTTCATGTCTTCTGCCAATTTTGTGAGATGATTATCTGTTTTTTGAGTGTTGAGTATGAGGAGTTCTTTATAGATCTTGGATATCAGTCCTTTGTAAATAGTGTCATTTACAAGTATCCTCTCCCATTCCATGGGCTGCCTCTTTGTTTTGTTGACTGTTTCCTTTGCTGTGCAGAAGCTTTTTATCTTGATGAAATCCCAAAAGTTCATTTTCACTTTTGTTTCCTTTGCCTTTGGAGACGTGTCTTGAAAGAAGTTGCTGTGGCCAAAGTCAAAGACGTTACTGCCTATGTTCTCCTCTAGGATTTTGATAGATTCCTGTCTCATGTTGAGGGCTTTCATCCATTTCAAATTTATCTTTGTGTGCGGTGTAAGAGAATGATTGAGTTCTTTCTTCTATATGTAGCTATCCAATTTCCCCAGCACCATTTATTGGAGAGACTGTCTTTTTTCCACTGGATATTTTTTCCTGCTTTGTCAGAATTATATGACCATAGAGTTGAGGGTCCATATGTGGACTCTCTACTCTGGTCTATTGGTCTATGTGTCTATTTTGGGCCAGTACCATGCCGTCTTGGTGATCACAGCTTTGTAATAAAGCTTAAAATCAGTTAACGTAATTACCCCAGAAAGCCCCCAGCTTTTTCTTTTTCAACATTTCCTTAGCGATTCGGGGTCTCTTCTGGTTCCATGTAAGTTTCAGGATTGTTTGTTCCAGTACTTTGAAAAATGTTGGTGGAACTTTGACTGGGATGGCACTGAAAGTATAGATTGCTCCAGGAAGTATAGACATTTTAACAATGTTTATTCTTCCAATCCATGTGCATGGAATGCTTACCCATCTTTTTGTGTCTTCTTCAATTTCCTTCATGAGTGTTCTGTAGTTCCTCGAGTACAGATCCTTTACTTCTTTTTTTAGGTTTATTCCAAGGTATCTTATGGTTTTTGGTGTTATAGTAAATGGAATCAATTCTCTAATTTCCCTTTCTATATTTTCATTGTTAGTGTATAAGAATGCAATGGATTTCTGTGCATTGATTTTGTATTCTGCCACATTACTGAATTGTTGTATGAATTCTAGTAGTTTGGCGGTGGAATCTTTTGGGTTTTCCATGTAAAGTATCATGCCATCTGTGAAGAGAGAGAGTTTGACTTCTTCTTTGCCAATTTGAATACCTTTTATTTCTCTTTGTTGTCTCATTGCCGTTGCTAGGATTTCTAACACTATGTTGAACAATAGTGGCAAGAGTGGTCATCCTTGTCTTGTTCCTGATCTCAATGGGAAGGCTGGCAGCTTTTCCCCATTGAGAATGATAATCGCCGTGGGGTTTTCGTAGATAGATTTTTATGAGGTTAAGGAATGTTCCCTCTATCCCTATACTTTGAAGAGTTTCAATCAGGAATGGATGCTTATTTTGTCAAATGCTTTTTCTGCATCAAATGAGAGGACCATGTGGTTCTTCTCTCTTCTCCTATTTATTTGTTCTATCACATTGATTGATTTGCAAATTTTGAATCACTCTTGCCTCCCAGGGATAAATCCCAACTGGTCATGGTGGATAATCTTTTTAATGTACTGTTGGATCCTATTAGCTAGGATCTTGTTGAGAATCTTGGCATCCATATTCATCAGGGATATTGGTTTGAAATTCTCCTTTTTGATGGGTCTTTGCCTGGTTTGGGGGTTAAAGTAATGCTGGCTTCATAGTAAGAGTCTGGAAGTTTTCCTTCTGTTCCTATTTGCTGAAACAGCTTCAGAGGAATAGGTATTAATTTTTCTTTGAATGTTTGGTAGAACTCCCCAGGGAATCCATCAGGTCCTGGGCTCTTGTTTTTTGGGAAGTTTTTGATCACTGCTTCAATCTCTTTATTAGATATTCAGGTTGTTTACTTCTTCCTGTTTCTTTCTTGGAAGTTTATAGGTTTCCAGGAATACATCCATATCCTCAATTTGTTTAACTTATTGGCATATAAGTGTTGATAAGTAGTTGCTGATGATTGTTTCTATTTCCTTGGCATTAGTCAGGGTCTCTCCCCTTTTGTTCACAATTTTATTAATTGGGGTCCTCTTCCTTTTCCTTTGGATTAGTTTGGCCAATAGTTTATTGATCTTATTAATTCTTTCAAAGAACCAGCTTCTAGTTTCTTTGATATGTTCTACTATATCTATAGTTTCTTATTCATTGTTCTCTACTCTAATCTTAATTATTTCCTTTCCTGTGTGTGGGGTGGGCTTAAGTTGTTGTTGATTTTCCAGTTCTTTAAGGCATAAAGACAGTTGGTGTATTCAGGATTTTTCAATTTTTTTGAGTGAGGCTTCGATGGCTATGTATTTCCCCCTTAGGATCACCTTTGCCATATCCCATAGGTTTTGGAATGATGTATCTTCATTCTCATTGGTTTCCATGAAATGTTTAAGTTATTCTTTATTTCCTGCTTGATCCAAACATTCTTGAGCAGAATAGCCATTTTCTTCCCAATGTTTGAATTCCTTCCAAACTTTTTCTTTCTTGTGGTTGAGTTCCACTTTCAAGGCATTGTGATCAAAATATGCAGGGAATAATCTCAGTCTTTTGGTATTGGTTGAGCCCAGAATTGTGACCTAGTATGTGGTCTATTCTGGAGAAAGTACCATGTGCACTCGAGAAGAATAAGTATTCTGTTGTTGTTTTAGGGTGCAATGTTCTGAATACATCTATGAGGTCCATCTGGTTCAATGTGCCATTCAAAACTCTTGTTTCCTTGTTGATTTTCTATTTAGATGATCTTTCCATTGCTGTGAATAGCATGTTAAGATCTCCTACAATTAATGTATTTGTATCCATATGACTCTTTATTTTGCTTAACAGTTGGCTTATGTAGTTAGCTGCTCCCATGTTGGGGGCATAAATATTTACAACTGTTAGATCTTCTTGGTGTATAGACCCTTTAAGAATGATGTAGTGGGGGCACCTGGGTGGCTCAGTTGGTTAAGCGACTGCCTTCGGCTCAGGTCATGATCCCAGAGACCCGGGATCGAGCCCCACATCGGGCTCCCTGCTCAGCAGGAGGCCTGCTTCTCCCTCTCTCACTCCCCCTGCTTGTGTTCCCTCTCTGGCTGTGTTTCTCTCTGTCAAATAAATAAATAAAATCTTTAAAAAAAAATGATGTAGTGTCCTTCTGTATCTCTGACTACAGTCTTTAGATTAAAATCTAATTTGCCTAATCTTTCTTTTGAGGCCTGTTGGCATGGAATATGGTTCTCCATCCCCTGACTTTCAGTCTAGATGTATCATTAGATTCAAAATGTGTCTCTTGTAGACAGCACATGGACAGGTCCTGAAGTTTTATCCAGTCTGCAACCCTGTGCCATTTTATGGGAGCATTTAGGCCATTCACGTTGAAAGTGATTATTGGAAGATACCTTCTTATTGACAACATATTGCCTGTGAAGTCTTTGTTTCTATAGATTGTCTCTGTAAATTTCTGTTCTGTGTCACTCTTCGGTTTGTTCCTCTTTTATAGAACCCTCATTAATATTTCCAGTAGTTCTGGCTTGGTGATCACATTATCTTTTAAACCTTGTCTGTCCTGGAAGCTCTTTATCTCTCCATCCATTTTGAAAATCAGCCTTGCTGAGTAGAGTATCCTTGGCTGCATATTTTTTTCATTTTGTTTCCTGAATATTTCTTGCCAGCCCTTTCTGGCTTGCCAGGTTACTGTGGATAGGTCTGACGTTATTCTGATGGTCCTCTGTGTGTAATGGATCTCTTCCCTCTAGCTGTCCTTAAGACATATTCTCTGAATTTATGATTCATGAATTTCACAATTATGTGCCTGGAGATTTTTCTAGCCTTGTTGATCTTGCAGGTGTCCTCTCTGCCTTTGGGACATGAACAGTTGTTTCATTCCCCAGATTAGGGAAATTTTCATCCAGGATTTGTTCATCTATATCTTCTAGTCCTCTCTCTCTCCCTACACACTCAGGGATCCCAATAATTTAGATATTGGAGTGTTTCATGGTGTCATTTATTTCCCTAATTCTATTTTCATGGGATTTTAGCTGTTTGTTCCAAGACTTCTGCTCCTCCTTCTCAATCAATCTGTCTTCTAGATCACTAATGTGATCTTCTGTCTCATTTACCCTAGCTGTTAGAATATTTAGATTAGATTGGATCTCATTGATAGCATTTTTAACACCTGCCAAGTCAGCTCTCACTTCTGTCCTTAGAAATTCTATGTTGCCACTAATAGTCTTTTCCAACTTAGGTATTGCTTGGATAATTGCTACACTTGAATTTCATTTATGCCATATTGTTTATGTACATATCCAGTAGTTTTGTGACAGGTTGCAGTCTCTGAATTTTTCTTCAGTTGGGTGTTCCTCCTCCAAGTCATTTTGGTGATGCATGGTTGAAGGGATGTATAGCTGAATATATCAACCAAGATCCAGGCAAGGTGTCTGTTCGAAGGTTTCAGAGAAATCAGAAGTCACCACCAAAAAGAAAGAAGAAAGCAAAATGGGAGAGAAAAAGAGAAAAAAAACAAAGAAAAAACCCAGCCAAAATGGGCCCCCAATATGGCACAAAAACAAAAAAGAATAAACAAAAGACTGTCAAAAGTAAAAGGAGAAAAAAAGCCCAAATAACCCCCAAGAATAATATTTATATAGTACAAAGGCAAAATCAAATACACAGAAACATTGACACAAGAATAAGATGAGAAGGTGATTACAAACCCTTGATGTGGGTAAGAAAAGTATTTCAGTTCCTCTTGGGTGTATCTTATTATTTTTGTTAGAGGACTCAACTTTCTAGAAATATAGGGAAATTAAGACTGGTTTATATATAGGGGTAGTATTAAATAGGAAAAAAGATTACCTTGAAGCTTATATCTACATGTATATTACTTTAAAAAGGAAAGAAAGGGAGGAGTCAAGATGGCGGCAGGTGACCGCATTTCGGGGAGTTCCCTGAAGAGAGCTGAATTCCAGCAAAAAAAACACTACAAGACCGCCGTGAACACCCATGAAATCAGCCTGAAATGTGATATTTCCCACTTCTGGACTGCCACGAGAGACAAAGAACATCGGCAAAAAGGTAGAAACAAATAAGAGGGTCTGCAGGCTTGCCCCCAGAGACCAGGGCGTGGGGGAGGAAGCCTGTAGAGCTGAACCACTGAAAATACGCCAAAACGAAAGTGCTCTGTGAGTGCGGAATAACAGCAAATTACGGCCTGAATCGGGGCTAGACAGAAACAGGAACACAGCGGAGCCCGGGGCAAGGCAAGGAGACTTTTAAAAATCTTTTTTCTTTTCCCTCTGTCCAGCGCGCGTCGCCTCCACCTGGCAGGCCCCGCGCAGCCGCCTCCGCCTGAGCCACCACAGCTGCCGGGAAAGCAGCGGGAGTGGATTCTATTTTTACACCGTTGCCCTTCTCTCCCGTTTCTCTCCACACCGTGGGCCGCACGCAGACCCCCCCCCAAGGAAGGCGTTTTTAAAATTTTTATCTCTTTTCCCGCCGCCCAGCCCCCCCCGCGTGCCACCGCCGCCACCGGAGCCACCGCAGCTGCCGCGAAAGCAGCGGGAGTGGATTCTATTTTTACGCCGCTACCCTTTTCTCCCGTTTCTCTCCATACCGTGGGCCGCGTGCAGACCCCCCCAGGGAAGGCGTTTTTACAGACTTGCTTGGGACCGGAGAGGCCCCAGGTCCCAGGGCGCGGACAAAGTCGCGTGATCCAAAAGGAGTTGTGGCTTTGAGGTGCAGGAGTGAAACGACAAGCGGGGGGCGGGGGCAGAAATCAATACAATGTCTGCACCAGCCCGGCTGTGACAGACTGCCAACCAGGAGGCTGGAAAGAGCCCCTCCCTATGTAGAGGCTCTCTCTGGGAGGGAGGTCTGGGCACAGACATCTTGCTCCGACCTGACTTCCTCAACTGCTGAAAAAAGACGTAAAAGAACAACGCTCCTCTACCAGACAATTGTAACCTGATAATCTGGTTACCATTGAGACGAGCCTCTAGCAAGGGGGCCAAAAGACTCAGCCTAGGTAGAAGGACTGAAAGGGAACGGCGCGCCCCGCCCCCAGAAAGCATGCCAGAAGCTCAGGAGGACAACATTCCAATGCAAAACCCCAAATCGGGGGAAAGGCAATTTATTAAACTCCTGGCACTGACTACAAGTACCAAAAGCTCTACAACTCATTGATAAAGTTTTCCACCTCATTTACTTTTTTAAACTTTTTTCTAGTTTTACTTATAAAGCTTCCACTTTAAGTTTAAAATGACATTCTCACGGTTTTTCGTCTTTGAATTTTTAGCCCCCTTATCACAACTTGATAACATTTTTTATTTTTTATTCTTTTTTATTTTTTTCTCTTTTTTACCCTGAAATTCTTTCAAACACACACCTGTATTTTCTGCTTTTGTTGTTCCCTCTTGTTTCCCTGTTCGCTCTGTTTCTCCCTTCCTTCACTCCTCTTTCCTTTATTCTCTCTTTTACGTGTATATGTAGATACAAGCTTCAAGTCAATCCCACATCCCTATTCAATACTACCCCTATATACAACCAGTTCTAATCCCCCTATATCTTTTGAAAGTGGGATCCTCCAACAATAACAACAAGACAAACTCGGGAGAGTCTGAAATGCATTCCTTGCCCACAAGGAGTGTCTGCCCTCACCTTCCCACTCTAGTTTGTCAGTATGTCTGTGTAATTACCTTTATTTCTATATTATATAAGTACTGGTCTTGGGGGTCATATAGGTTGGGCGTTGCTTTTTGACCTCTTCATTTACCCTTGATAACCCTTTTCTTTACCCTGTAACAGTTTTGTACCATATAAATCCTATCACCAGGCCCCACTCTGGCAGGGGTGTCTTTTCTTGCTTCCTCCTTTCTGTTTTCTTTTTTCTTTCTCCTCCCTTTTTGGTGGTGAACTCTGGTTGCCCCAAAACCTTACAAAGAACAATCCACCTAGATAGTGGCTGATATATTTAATCATACACCCCCTCAACCACTCCTCGCCACAATGACTCAGAGAAGGAACACCCAACAGAAGAAGAACCCTGAGACTGCAACCTCGGTCACAGAATTACTGGAAATGAACATAAACAGTATGACAGATATGGAATTCAGGGCAGCAATAGTCCAAGCAATAGTCAATTTAGAAAAGAACATTAGTCTCAAAGTGGAAGCCATAGTAACAAAAGTGAAAGCTGAGGTTAGAAAGGCTTTAGACGAGATGCAATCTAATTTAAATATGCTAACAGCCAGAGTAAGTGAAGCTGAAGATCCTATCAGTGATCTAGAAGACACACGGAATAGGAAGGAGGAGCAAGAGAAGTCTTGGAGCAAACAACTAAAATCCCAAGAAAACAGAAAAAGGAAAATGAATGATGCCATGAAACACTCCAATATCAGAATTATTGGAATCCCTGAAGGAATTGAGAGAGCGAGAAGCCTAGAAGATATTGTTGAACAAATCATGGATGAAAATTTCCCAAATCTGGGGAATGAAACAAATGTTCATGTCCTAGAAGCAGAGAGGACACCCCCCCAAGATCAATGAGGCCAGAAAAACCTCCAGGCACATAACAGTAAAATTCTCGAATCATAAAACCAAAGAATAGGTCTTAAGGGAAGCTAGGAGAAAGCGATCCCTTACCTATAGAGGGAGGACCATCAGAATAACGTCAGACCTTTCCACAGAAACCTGGCAAGCCAGAAAGGGCTGGCAAGACATATTCAGGAAGTTACAT
>PITA01026817.1:0-22013 GCA_004023965.1 Spilogale gracilis
GTCCAGGGGCTCTCTGCTCAGCAGGGAACTTGTTTCCTCCTCTGTCTCCGCCTGCCTCTCTGCCTCCGCCTGCCTCTCTGCCTGCTTGTGATCTCTCTCTCTGTCAAATAAATAAATAAAATCTTAAAAAAAAAAAAAAAAGCCATGATACCAGTAAAATACAAGAATTAACAGACAAGGAATTTAAAGTAGCTATTACAACTAGGTTTAATGTAGTAAACTAAAAATATATTTACAATGAATAAAAAATGTAAATCTTAGCATAGAAATGGAAACTATTAAAAAAGAACTAAATGGAAATTCTAACATGGAAAATCCTATGGTAGGAAAATCTTCCTTTATGGGCATAAAATCAACTTGGAGAGTAAAGAGACCTAAACAGTAAAATTATAGAAAGATTAATAAAAATTACTTAATCTGAAGAACTAAGAAATAAGAGATTAAATAATAAAAATCAGATTCTCAGTGACCTGTGGGGCAATATGCTATAGTCTAACACGTGAAGTAGAGTCCAAGAAGAAAGAAAGAAAAAAGGGGATTAAAAAATTTATTTGAAGAAATAACCAAAAAAGTTTCCCAAGTTTTGTGAAAATATCAATTTGAAAGTTCATACTTAAGTTAATGTCAAACTAAATTCATACAAAGAAAACCACACTGAAGTATATTATTGTCACAATACCAAAAATTAGACATAAAGACAAAATCCTTGAAAGTAGCCAGTTATAAAAAGTCAAATTACACAAGGGCAAATAAATATACGAATAAGAGCTGGCTTTTACCAGAAATAATGAAGGCCAGAAGACAAGGAAAAATATCTCTGAAGTCCTAAAAACATGTCAAGTCAAAATTCTTTTTCCATATAAAATATGCTTTAAATTAAGGAGAAATAAAGCCATTTTTAGATAAGTAAAAGTTGAAAGAATAGATCACCATCAAACATTAGATAAGTATTAAAAATGCAAAGGGAGGATACAGGCTAAATGTAAAAGTACAACATGAAATATAAATCTACAAGAAGAATCAGAACTGAAAATTATAAATATGTGAGTAAATACAAAACCCAAAGTCTCTCTTCATTTCTTTAAAAGTCTTGCTTATTTAAAGCAAACAAAAACAAAAACAAAACTACAGTATTATATTTTTGGAAATTTGATGTATATAAATATAAAAATATTAAAACAATAGCATAAAATACAGAAAGATAAAGTAGCACAATATTAACTTTAAGTACAGTCTGATAAATTAAGGACATATATATAATCCCTAGAGCAACCAGTAAAAATACAAAGATATATAATTAAAAAATCAATGGAGTAATTGAACTAGAATATTAAACTTAAAATATTATACTCATTTTTTAAAAGGGGAAAGAAAGAAGGAGCAGAGAAAAAACAAACACAAGGGATGGGACAAAGAACTACTAAACACTCCAATTAAAAGAAACAAACTGTGACAAATGAAGGAAGAATATACAATAGGGAAAGATAGTCTTTTCAATTTTGGGGTTGAAAAACCTGGACAGCTATATGCGAAAGAATGAAACTGGACCACTTTCTTACACCACACACAAAAATAAACTCAAAATGGATTAAAAGCCTAAATGTGAGACCTGAAACCATAAAGCTCCTTAAAGAAAACATAGGCAGTAATCTCTTGGATATCAGTCTCAGCAACATATTATGGATGTCTTTTCATGCAAAGGAAACAAAAGCAAAAATAAACTATTATGACTACATGAAAATCAAAAGCTTTTGCATGGCAAAGGAAATCATCAATAAAACAAAAAAACCCAATCTACTGAATAGCAGAAGATATTTGCAAATGATATACCTAATAGGGGACTAATATTCAAAATGTACAAATAACTAACATAACTGAACACCCAAAAAAATCCAATTAAAAAATGAATAGAAGACCTAAATAGACATTTTTCTGAAGAAGACATACAGATGGCAAACAGACACATGAAAAGATGCTCAACATCATTGTTTATCAGGGAAATGTAAACCAAAACCACAACGAAATATTAACTCATACCACTCAGAATGGTTAGTAACCAAAAGGTAAGAAATAACAAGTGTTGGTGAAAATGTTGAAAAAAAGTAAATCAGTGCAACTATTGTTGAAAACAATATGGAGTTTCCTAAACAAAAGAGCAACAACAAAACAAAACAAAACAAAACAAAACTACCAAAGAACAACCATATGATCAAGTAATCCCAATTTAGGATATTTACCCAAGGAAAACAAAAACACGAATTCAAAAACTTATATACACCCCTATGTTTATTGCAGTATTATTTACAATAGCCAAGATATGGGAGCAATGTAAGTGTTCACTGATAGGTGAATGGATAAAGAAGATGTGGTGTATATATACAATGGAATATTACTAAGCCATCAAAAATCCTGCCATTTGCTATGGATAAACCTAAAATGTACACTAAGTGAAATAAATTAGATAGAGAAATACAAACACCACATGATTTTACTTAAATGTGGAGTGTAAAAGAAACCAAAAAACAAAATAAACGAACAAACAAAAATCAAACAGAGTTTTAGAGAACCAAATGGTATTTGCCAGAGGGGAAGTGGGTGGAGGTATGGGAAAAATAGGTGAAATGTATTAAGGGGAACACACTTCCAAAACAAGAGATAGATTCCTAGATTTGAAAGGGAAACAAAACCCAACTGTATGCTGCCATAAGAAAAGACATTTTAAATATAAAGACATATGTTGAAAGAAAAATATATACCATTCAAATATTAAGCATAGGAAAATTGAAGTAGCTCTACTTAGTGAGTTCAAAACAAGAAATATTGCCAAAAATTAATATTTTATATTAATAAAAGAGTAAATTCATCAGTAAGATATAACATTCCTAATTATGTATATACATAATAGCAAAGCTTCAAAAAGCAAGAAGCAAAAAACTAAGAGAAATTAAAGGACAAGTAGATCCATAGTATGAACTGAAAGTTTTAACACTTCTCTTTCAGTAATTGATAGAAAAGCTAGACAAAAAACTAGAAAATTTATAAATGTCAACAATATCAAACTGCTTGTCCTAATTGACATTCATAGAACACTTCTATGAGAATAATCTTTTAAAAATGCACACAAAGGATGCCTGGCTGGCTTAGTCAGTTAAGGATCTGACTCTCGATTTCAGCTCAGGTCATAATCTCAGGGTCCTGGGACCAGCCCATGCAGCAAGCTCCACACTCAACCTGGAGTCTACTCCAGAGTCTCTCTCTCCCTTCTCTTCTCCCTCAACCCCTCCCCCATTTGCTCTCTCTCACTTGCTCTCTCTGTATATAAAATAAATAAATAAATATTTAAAAACTTTAGTGTAAATTAAAAACAAGTTAATTTTAGGTATCTAAAAGCTTCAAATGTAAGGAAACTAAATAATCTACACTAATTTCTAAATTACACAGATCCAAGAAGAAAACACAAGAAAACATATACTTTTGATTTAATGATAATAATAAAAATTAGGGTATATCAACATTGCTAAAATAAATACTTAAAAGGAAATTCATAGCTTTAAAAATTTATACTGGAAAAGAAAAATGTCTAAATCATTGACTGAAATTATTACTTTAGGAAATTAGAAAAAGAGTAAGTTATACATAAAGCAAGCAGGCAAAAGGAAATAATAAAAATAAGAACAGAAATTAATGAAATAGAAAGCAAAAATAGCTGGACTAGCCCAGAAATGAAGAAAACACAAATTTACAAATTAAAAGGAAATAACATAGCAGATAGTAAAGACATTAAAATTATAAAAAGAAATACACTGAAAAATTGTATGACAATACAATTTGTTAGGGCTGCCCTAACAAAATATCACAGATTTTTAGTAGTTCACACAACAGAAATTTATCTTCTCACAGTGTGGGCCAGGCTGGTTTCTCCTGGGGCCTATCACCTTGACTTGTAGATGGCCATCTTTTCCTTATGTCTTCACATGGTCCTTTCTGTGTGTGTGCATCCCTAGTATCTCTTTTTGCGTCCAAACTTCCCTTTCTTACAAGGGTATCAGTCAGATTGGAAGAGACCACTCTACTCACCACATTTAATTTAATTATCTCTTGAAAGGATCTCTCTCCAAATAAAGTCACATTCTGAGGTACTGGGGGTTATGCTTCAACATATGAATTTTGAGAAATCATAATTCAGTCCATAACAACAACTAAGTAAATTTTTAATTTTGAGGGATGCATGATCAATAAACAAAAATCAATGGTATTTCACTAGAGTAGCAGTAAAAAAAAAAAAGAAAGAAATTTAGAGAACAAAAAGTTCATTTATAATAGTACTATAACCAAAACATCCTTATATAAAAATTAACAAAGATATGCAATACGGGGCACCTGGGTGGCTCAGTTGGTTAAGCAACTGCCTTTGGCTCAGGTCATGATCCCGGAGTCCCGGGTTCAAGCCCCACATCGGGCTTCCTGCTTGGCGGGAAACCTGCTTCTCCCTCTCTCACTCCCCCTGCTTGTGTTCCCTCTCTAGCTGTGCTTCTCTCTGTCAAATAAATAAATAAAATCTTTAAAAAAAAGAAGATACGCAATATGATACTGAAAAATAATGAACTACTCATATACACACCATGGATGAATGTGGTAAAATGAGCACCACAATATGGATGAATCTTAAAGACATTATGGTGAGTGAAAGAAGCCAGACATAAAAAAGTATATACTAAATTGTTCTATTTACATGAAGTTCAAGGGGAGGAAAAACTACTCCATGGTAATAGAAATCAGAACAATGTTTATCTATTTGGTTGTGTATTGCCTTGAAGGAGAGTAAGGTAGTTTTCTGAAGTGATTTATATGTTCTACATGTTGCTTGTGTGGTGATTACACAGATAGCTATATTTAGTAAAACTCATTGAGTTGTACACTTATATCTCTACATTCACTATATATAAATTTCACTTCAAATGTGTGTGTGTGTGTGTAAAAATGGAGTAACACACAATTTCCGGGGAGGTGAAATACTGTAAAAAATTCAGAGAACAAGCTTTGAAGTCATACAAAGAGAATTGTAATCCCAGATCTGCCACCTACTATTTTGTAACAATGAATGATTTGCTTACTTGTCTGACCCTGTGCTCTCCAGTGAGAAAACTAAGGGTGATCATAATATCCATCAAAGATAATTGTCAGGAAGCTTATATAATATAATACATGGAAAAGGTTTAGGACAGTGACCACATATAAGATATGCTGAAAAGTAGCAGAAATTGTCCTGATTAAGGTACAACGTATTTTTTTAAAAACTAAAGTAGTGGTTTTGTGTTTAGACTGAATTGTCTTCTCTTAGGTACACTGCAAAGCATGATACCCACGTAAGAGGACAGAGATGGATGAAGGATAAAAGAATAATAGGGGAAACGTACCCAGGTGGCTAGGTGGGTTAAGGGACTCCCTCTTGATTTCGGCTCAGGTTACGATCTCAGGGTCCAGGGATGGAGCCCCACATTGGGTTCCATGTCAGCACAGTCTGCTTGCAATTCTCTCTCCCTCTTCCTTTGCCCCTCCCCCGACTTGTGCTTTCTCTCTATCTCTCTCTTTAAAATAAGTAAATAAAATATTTAAAAACAAGAATAACAGCATATATCTTGCTACAGTTAGGACCTAATGCTGACATGAGCATACCTGAAGGAGACTGAAGAACTCAATGCCATTTTATAGAGGTAGTGTGTGGATTAAATAAGGTGCAACATGAATACTTAATTGGCTGGTGTCTGGCATTGAATAAATCCTCAGTAAGTGGTCAAAATGAATGTATTTGTATTCACATGCAACTTTTTCCTTTTTTTTTTTTTTTTTGAGATTTATTTATTTTAGAGAGAGAAAGAGAGAGGGTGTGAACATGAGCAGGAGAGGCAGAGGGAGAAGGAAAGAGTCTCAAACAGACTCAAGGCTGAGTGGGGAACTCAACACCGGGCTCAAACTCAAGAGCCTGAGATCACAACCTGAGTCAAAACCAAGAGCAGATGCTCAACTGACTGCATCATCCAGATGCCCCCCCACATCAAGCCTTTTCTAAAACACAAATACCAATAAACACAAAACACAAAATTTTTTAAAAAAAATTTTATTTAGAAAATACACTACATAAACCATTCCTTAATAGTTTATTCCAATTAGCTGCTATTCATATTTTCACAAGATGTATTTGGAGCAGATTATTAAATCTTACTTACACAGTGACCTTAAAAAAGTTACCCATCAGGTACCTGGGTGGTTCAGTGGGTTAAGCCTCTGCTTTAGGCTCAGGTCATGATCTCAGGGTCCTGGGATTGAGGCCCACATCAGGCTCTCTGCTCAGCAGGGAGCCTGCTTCCTCCTCTCTCTCTTCCTGCCTCTCTGCCTACTTGGGATCTCTCTCTCTCTGTCTTACTGAGGGCACGTATTGCATGGAGCACTGGGTGTGGGGCATAAACAATGAATCCTGGAACACTAAAAAAATAAAATTAAATTTAAAAATAAATACATATATACATACATACATACATAAAATCTTTTAAAAAAATGTTACCCATCTTATAAATCCATATATCTGAATGAAATGTTTTTCTTTAGCAGTTACTCAGTTACTAGTTATTATATCATAATCCACCCTCAAAGCATTTTATTCATCCCTATCATATTCCAATTTATCATCCTTTGTTTGTCTCGTTCTAAATGTATGTGACAATGTTCCAATCTCAGCTAACTTTAATTAGCTTTTGAATTTTTAAGCCACTGAAAACTTTGTCAATGTTATACTGAAGAGTTACTGCAGGTCTTAATGTAATTATATTTCTATCCATTCAGAAATTCTGTTTATCATAAGAGTTATTTTGAGTGTGTGATTTCTTTTTTTTTTTTTTTAAGATGTATTTATTTGACACAGAGAGGGACACAGCACAAGCATGGGGTGGGGCAGAGAGAGGGAGAAGGAGAGGTTCTTCCTCACTGAGCAGAGAGCCCGATGCAGGGCTCACTCCCAGGATCCTGGGATCATGACCTCAGCAGAAGGCACCCACTTAATCGACTGGGCCACTCAGGCATGTCTGAGTGTATGACTTCAATATAATTCCTTTTATTTCCCTCTCAACAAAATGATTAAACATGGTTCTCTATTGTATCTTTGGTCAACTTTTGATCATTTGTAAAATAAATTTGTAGGCTCTAGATTGTTAGTATTTTCATTTTTTAATATTTTTGGTCTTTTTTTCTGAAACATCTTCAATCCTGATCTATTTTAATTATCAACAGAATCTTTCTAGGATGATGGTCAGGGAAAAATCAAGTGGAAATGATATATTAAAAACCAGTTATAGCTCTTTTACTGCTTATCCAGAAGCCTTTTGATTAACAATGGAAAAAAATGAAAACTCTTAAATCTTCTCTATTATAGAATAATTTGAGGAAGATAAGTGGAAAATAAATTTTGGATACATTTGCTGAGAGCTACATATAATTTCTCAATACTAACTTCCCTTAAAGTTAAACCAATTACCTGTCTTGCCTTTGGAAATATTTCAACTGAGCCACCCAGGTGCCCCTGTTGTTCTTGTTTACTTCATTCTGTTTTGTTTGGGGCTACTTTGGATGCACTAAGAATGACTATAAAAGACTCCATATATAAGCAATCAGGAATCTAAAATTTACAAAGAGATGTAAAACTAGTCAGTATCTATACAGCAATAATCAATTACATTCAACCTGACACATTTTCATTTGAATTTATATAAACAGAAATTACTTGCATTCTTCCCAGTTTTCTGAAAAAAAGCTTTGTAACATAGTTCAGAGAAAACAAAAGACATTGATAGCTGGAAAGGGTACACTAGATAGAGCAATTCGTAATCTTGTTCGCCCATTTCAAAAACTTTCACAATTTTTCCTGACACTAAAATATCTCCTTAGAAGTCTTAAACTTCTTAAACTTGTATCCTCATTATAGCCAAAATTAATAGCTTTAGTTTTCAAGACTTTAGGTAATGATAACATGGCACTTTACAGCTCCACAGAGATGATAGAGTATATTGGAAAAAAGAAGTAGCTTCCTATAGATAAGAAAGACGACAAGATTTTGGAAGTCCCTACTATGGATAAAAACAATCATTCCTAGGGGGAAAGGTGATGGGTGCTAATGTGATGGAGTAGGGAATTTAACGCCAGGATTTGACAGTAGAGACCAAAGTTCTACACGGGGTCCGTGTCAGCAGAAAGCATGTCTGTGTGGAACAGTAGCCACTCATGCAGAGAAGCAGAGCTCAAGATGGAGCAGAAAACCAGTGATGGAACTGAACGTTGTGTCTGATGATAGTGGTGGTATGGACTGTAATGCAGGCAAGGAATGAGCCCTGTTTCTAGGATTCCAGATCTACATAAGCCCAGAGTTCTTGAATGGAGGGAGGGATCTTAAAAAATGCTTGATAGTGTATGGGGCATCTGGGTGGCTCAGTCACTTAGGGGTGAGACCTTTGACTTCAGGTCAAGTCATGATCTCAGGGTTGTGAGATCAAGCCCCACGTTCAGTCACATTGAGCATGGAGCTTACTTGATTCTCTCACCTTCTGTCCCTACCCACCCCTCTAGAAAAAAAAAAAAAAAAAAAAAAAAACCTGATACTATATTTCTAGTATAACCTCAGGCTGGATTTAACTTGACTTATAAAAATAGACTAATGTGAAAGCTCTGTAACAGAAATAGAGCATTCTCACTATAGTGTTAAGACATTGGTTAGTGTGTTATAAGAAAGGATTATTTGTTCTGCATTTGCTTTTATTTTCACAGCCGATTTAGCACAGATTTCTTACTTTGGGAAAATGAAAGAAATATAATACTAAAACATAATTTTACTGTGGAGTGCATGTGACAGTTTCCTAAAAACCTCTCAATTTTGGGATTTTTTCTAATAATTTCAAGATCAAACATTAGTAATCTGTTAAGGAAATTCAATATTGCATGTGAATGAATGAGCTTTCCTATCAGTCTATAAAACTTTCATCAGTCACAGCTTCACTGAAAGAGATTTTACCACTAGAAGAGCCAACATATTCCTTTTATAGATATTTCAGAAAACAACATGAGTTATCAGAATATTATCACCCTTAAAGAGGTCATAACATCATTTATATCTATCCAAACACTTAATGGCTGACTCAAACATCTATTAATTAGGTATTCATCCAGTGATTTCTAGGTGCCAGACAGTATGGTGGGGACACAGCAATGGGTTGAACAGGGAAAGTTCCCTGATCTCCTAGAACTAGTATTTCAGTGAGGAGGAAAAAAAAAGAAAATAAATTATAAGCAGAAAAAATAAGTATACAAAGGGGATGTGAGTACCAAGGCAATGGAGAATAAAATTTTTTGAAGTGGTCAAGGAAGGATTAATGCAAAGATAACAGCCGAGCAAAATTCTAAGACTGTAGAAACAGAGATACATGTAGATGACTAGACAAAGAGATTAGCAGAAGAAGGATAAAACCCAAAAACTAACAGCAACAACAAAACAAGATACAACTCAATGTAGCATGTCTGGAATGTTAGGAAGAGCAAAAAGGTATGGCTGGACTGAGAGGAGGGCAATAGAAAATACTAAAGAGACATCAGAGTTCACACTGTACACACTATTGTAAGGACTCTTGAAACAGAAGAACTGATGATAGCAGTTTAATTCCAAGACTTCCAGACATTTACACAAGTATTAATGTCCAATATATTGTGTTTAAATTTGGTGGTTATAAAATATTAACTTGCAGCATTAAATTTGCAAATTATTTAAATTGTGCTGTATGTTCAGTTGCTGTAACTGAGATCTAAATTATCAGTGATTAAAACAAGGTAAATGTTTATCTCTCTTGCATAAAAGTCTACTCCTAAGCAAATAGGCTGGCAGGATAGTTCCATGGTACCAGGGACCCAAGTTCCTAATAACTTCTCTGTCTTTAGGATTTTGCCTTTCCGATAGCATCCACATCACTACTCTTATGAGTGGGAGAGGGAAAAGGGAACTATGTAAGGTTAAGGTTTTTCCTATAAGGATGACCAAGAAGTTGTACGCATCATTTCTTTCCCAATGGAGAATATTTACTCAAGAACTACCTATAACTGAAAGGGGGCTGAGATAGGTAGTCTTTATTCCAAGTGGCCATGTGCCAAGTTAAAATTAGGGGTTCTACTATTAGATAAGGGGATAAGAGATATTAGAGAACAAGTAGTTGTCTTTAGTTTAAGCAGATTCAAATAATAGTTTAATTTTTAGAGGCATTAAACATCCTAAAAAAGTGTGATATAAAGGAAAGAGTACCTAATAAAAGGCCAAAGGATGTTAGTTCTACTCCAAATCTATCAAGAATTAGCTAGCAACCCTGAATCAAAAACTTAACTTCTCTTACATTCAGTATATCATCTGTAGTATTGAGATAAAAAATACTCTGCTGTACCTAAAAAAGATTCTCTCCAAAACTTTAGGTAAGTCACTTTTATCAAGTGCATACTAATTATAAAACTCTGAAACTTGTACAGTGATCTAAAAACTCAAGAGAAGAAATATCTGGCCTCCAGCCAAACACCAGATATGTGTCTTCAAAGCCAATACAACTTCTCTTTATCCTTGGAAGTTTAAAATATATATATATATATATTTTTTTTTAAATATATATTATATATATATATACACACACAAAACTCAAGGTGAAAATATCTTTTATCTTTGTCCAGATGGAACTCTATGATTGCCTCACTGACAAGGGACAATGACCAGGATGAATGGACCACAGGATAAAGGGCTGACATCCCTGAGGTCATAGGTGATACACAAGCTAGATAACCTTCTGGTATAAAGATAAACAATGAGCCCAGGCAATAAATCCACTGCCACTATATTCATTCAAGCAAAGCCATCAGTTGCAAATGTGCCAGAGAACACAAAGAAAATGCTTTATTTGGGTTTATAAGTCATAGCAGAAACTAACATTATCTGTCACATGTTAGGTCTTTTCAGGGATATGTGGTTTTGGTATCTTGCCACCATGTTTCCAAAGCTAGGGAAACATACATTCACTGGGCCAAAGCCGGTTATGTCAAAATTCAGGTCCTTTCCTCCTCTCTCCATGAGTACACTACAGTCTCCTCTGGAAATGGAGAAAGGAAAGTTGTCATTCTCCATGTTGTGACCAGAGTCAAAATTTCCAGGAAAGGCATTTTAACTCGGTTAAATGGTATCCAGACAAAACAAAGAAAAAAGATTCTAGCATCAACTGGTACTGTAATCTAACACATTTTTAATAGAAAAAAAATTAAAGGAGGGGGCCTCACAAAACAAACAGAAAAACAAAAATATATAAAAACATCTCCCTAGGTGATAACAACTATAATCTATCTGAAACAATTACAGTGATTTGATGCTACACTTTCTGATTTCAATAACTTTCACTTTAATCTGCGGAGTGAAAAACATGATTAAAATAAATGATGAAAACACATACTGTGGTACATAATTCAAATGTTCTATGAGAAACAGGGATGTCATTTTAATGTGCTAATTTGACGATCTGTAGCAAAAAGCAAAAAACAGTTATGATGACAGAGCACAAACAGATAAATGTTCATACCTCCACAGCAAATTTGACAGAGCAGGTTTCTGTGGATATGTTTAATAATTGAGATGCTGAATGCACAAAGTTCAACTTATCCATTTGGGTCTACTTTAAACAATGGGGATTAAGTCACGAATAAAAATTCTGATGCTTTCACTCAGACTCTCTCTGTCCTTTTTTTTTTTTTTTTTTTTTTAAAGTCAGTCTGTTCGGTACTATGGGCTAGAAAAAAAAAACAAAATGCCAGTGAACAAGAAATCCTTTCAAGGTCTAAAATTATTCATCCTTATTAAATTTGCCCTTGTTTATGTATACTTTTGTAAAGCGGGGAATAGTTACCATTCCGTTCCAAATGAATCTTTAAAAACAGCTAGTATATTAAGTGAAAAGATCATTTAGTTTAGAATAATAAAACTAGGATTTGAATCACCATTCAAACCATTTTTCACATGTGGTGGGAGGATTCAACAATTCAATGAATATATATATTTCATATATGATATATATATTAATATTAATATAAATTAACTTTCCTGTTGTAGACAAACAAATGATCTCCTGATTTGAGCATGGGTGAAGTTTAACGTAAGAGTCTCCACAGTACACAGGTTTTGAGCGTGGACTCAGGTGCCAGATGGCTTGGGTTTGAACTATGGCTCTTTGACTTCTCTTTGTGCTAGTTTCCTCTTCTATAAAATTAGGATAGTAACAGTATATCTTGCATAGGATTGTTATGAGAGTAAACAGAGTTAATTTATTAGTACTGGGAGATCAGCTCAGGAGAAGGGAGGCCAGGAAGCTGCATGGAGTCCCAGCTCTTCAGAGTAAAGCAGATAGTGTCTTCAGTCCATACAGCTAAGTCATTGAGGGAAAAGAAGGCCAGGACTCCAGGCTGGTCAGGGACCACATCATGCCAGCCAGAAATCAGCCCCAGAGGAAAGGAGCCTGAGCACAACATCACCAGCAGGTGAGGCAGAATCTCTCAGGAGCAAGCATACCTGAGGGAATTGCCTAAATCTGAATGGAGACCAGAGATGTGGAGACCACCACCCACCCATGCTGGGCCCTTAGGCAACAATTTAGACCTCTTGTGATAACAAATGGAAAGAGAGAGCACTGCCTTTGCAGGCCTTTGGGTAAGAAGCTAAACGTCAGGTCTCTTCTCCCTCCTCCCACTCCATTTCAAGGGCATAAATCCTAGGAAGGAACCTGATGAATAAACTACAATATCCCCCTTGAAGAGCTCACAATGAGTTAGACAAACATGCAAACAAAGAAGCATTGTACAATTAACTTGAGGGCTTCATAATGAGATATCATCTGTGCTAGGTCCTGAAGGATGAGTATGAATTCTCCAAGCAGACCAGGGAGAGAAAGGAACCCAGAGGTAATATCTAATGCAAATATCATGAGGAAATTCTCAGAGGTGTGGAAATGCAAGCTTAGTTCCAAAAAGAGCATTTAATTAGAATTCTGGGTACCAGGGGAGAAATGGATGAGGAAGAATGAGGGAGGAGGCAAGAAAGAGGAGCTCCAGGGTAGCATATAGAAAGTTTTACTTTAGATATTGAAGTGCCTTCCTTTTGTGCTAGGATAAAGAGTAGATTTATTCTGTAGGAAAGTTTGAGCACAGGTGAGTGTAACATGGCCAGATTTATATTCTGATCTCCATCAGCAATGGTAATATGGAAAGTGCACTGGAAGGGAGAGACTTGCAAGGAAAGGAGGTTCAGTAACACAGATGACCAGAACAATGTCCACAACAATTACAGATACCAAAAAAATGAATGGCAGTAAAAAGGAATGGGCATTTTTGAGTCACAGAGCATCATAAATTCTCTACCTTATTATTTTTTTTAGTAACACATACAAATCAACTGGTGGGAATAATTGTAAGGGTACCTAATATGAGACATTTTAGGAAAGGAAATAAATACCAATGCAAAGTGGGAAGGATTGTACATCTTACTAGACCAGAAATTTCCCCAGGAATTAGTAAACTAACACAAACCATTAAGTTCATGCTTGTCTTCTCTGTTAAAACCTATGGCTGATTTGTTACGTAAATACAAAAGTAAATACATTGCGCACACACACAAACACACACACACACACACACAAATGGAACTGGCCACATAAGTACTCCAGAAACATCTGATGCTGATAAGTAAACAGTGTCATTTGCTATAAGTTCAACTCAATACCGACCCCATTTTAGCCCTCTATTTGACCCTTTCTTCTTTTCCAATTGGGAGAAGGGAAAATAAGTAAATGAGCCATAATTTTTGGCGATGCATATTTAAAATGAGGTCTGCCAAGTTCAAAACTGAAAATGCAGCAGCTGTTTGCACAAAACACAGGCGAAGAAATTCCTGCCTGTCGGACAATATGCTTTTGCTTCCAGTTGCACAATCTCTGACCAGGGTATAAATTTCGGCAGCTGTCAGCTAAATCTTGAGAGGAGGGTTCTTCTCACTATAGAGAAGAAGATCCCTGAAAGGGAGGGATTAGTGTTTCTACTCTGATGGTAGAAGCGCTTCAAAGGAGGAAATCTGTACATTTACCAGGGCGGGGTGGGGGTGGGGGGTATCTATATGGGAATGGGAAAGTAATCATTCTTACAGTGTGGGTACATTAGACACAGCATATATCCTGAATATTTGGAGAAGCATCTTACCACTTTTGCAGAAGAGAGTTCTGGGACCTATGTATGCTGCCTGGGATGATATGACACTGCTTCTTGAGCAGCATGGCCTGTGCCTTTCTGATGCTGGTCACAGCAGGCACCTGGAGCTCAGTGACGGCAACAGTAGAAGGGGCAGTAACAAACACTAACAAAGCGCTGTGAAGGCAGCAGCATCTCCCATATCAGCATGCAGCTGTGATGGGACCAGAGCCAAAGGCATTTGTGGAAGCAGTCCAACAGGGGCCACGGCTATTGCTCGGCAAGGCAGCAGCTAGCAATTGGAGAAGCAACGCCTGAGACTCCAAATGCACAGAAATTCCACCACTATAACTGCAGTTAACAGCACCGAAGGACACAGAAAAATGGTTTGGAAAACAAAAATCTGGGGGAGCTAGAGGGCAAATAAATAACCCTTTCATTTTTCACATTCCACTTCAAAGCAAATGAAAGAGGAAAGTTAGACAGATGGAGATAACATTATCATGCTTACTCCTGATAAAGCTGATTGCAGAATGTGGTTCAAGATCTGCAGTTACATAAGCTCCTCTAGACTTCATTCTAAATTAGATACTGGCATAGCTGGACAAGAGCAAGCAAGAGGCAGGCGTGAAGGAGAGAATCCACAATCTGATGCCCTGTGGTCAAACGGCTTTGAAAAGTAAGAAGGAGCTGGACACATAAGGAATTGAGTGCTCCTAATACAAAATTTGCCAGTCTTTCATCTGCGGGTAGGAGCAAACAAAGAGGATAGAGGCTCTCCCCTAACATACCGTAAGCTTTCCTCTAGAGTAAAGTGTTAATCTTCCTTCTTTATGTAAATATGAGGAAGGGGGAAATATTGCTTAATCATAATACTAACATTAACTATTACTTATAAATGTTTATTGTCTGCCAGCATTGCACTTTGTGTACATTATCTAATTTTACCCTCACCACCACTATATAGAAAAGCTTCGTGTTCATTTGCTTGTGTGTGTGTGTGTGTATGTGTGTGCACGTGTGTGTGTGTGTGTTAAGAATACATTCTATGAGATTTACCCTTTAAAAAAATTTAAGTGCACTTACCACATTTTCTTTACCCATGTGGACATTTGGGTTGTTTCCCTAACTTGGCTACAGTGAATAATGCAATGAATATGGGAGCACATCTATATCTTCTAAAGCCCAATTTCAATTCTTTGGATAAATACCCAGAAAAGGGATTGCTGGATCATATGGTAGTTCCAGTTTTAATTTTTTGAGGACCCTCCATGTAATTTTTCATAGTGGTTACATCATTTTACATTCCTACCAACAGAACTTAAGGTTTCCAATTTCTTTACAACCTCACGAACACTTGCTATCTTTAAACAAAAAAATAGCCGGGGTGCCTGGGTGGCTCAGTTGGTTAAGCAACTGCTTTTGGCTCAGGTCATGATCCTGGAGACCTGGGATCGAGTCCCATATCGGGCTTCCTGCTCAGCGGGAGGCCTGCTTCTCCCTCTCTCAGTCCCTCTGCTTGTGTTCCCTCTCTGTCAAATAAATGAATAAAATCTTTAAAAAAAATAGCCATCTTATGAGGTGTGAGGTGACATCTCATTATGTAAATAAACTCTAGTGCAAAAATACAGTTTTTCTCACAGAAACTAGTGATTATTTAATCATGTATATGAAACACATGGTTCTATACTATAGGCACATGTAGAGGGGGGCTTGTAGGTATTAATGGTTGTAGCCAACTTAAATAACCCTAGCATCACCATCCTTTTACATGCATCGATAGCCTCTAAATATTGCCAGTGATAGACAAAGCAGCCAGTTTACAAAAGCATATTCTTTTTCAAGCATAGAGCAACATCATTGCCAAATGACAGTGCCCATGGGCCAATATACAGAAATGGCTATCAACATATGGATAAGCAAAACCCAAATGTAGAGATGATTAGATTATTTACATTAAATTATTATAATCCAATTTGGTGGTAATAGAGCAAATTAAGATAAAATACCTATATTCACATGTGATTTGAGTAGTTAAATCAGAACAGAAAATCCTTCATTTCTCTGTAAATTTATTCTCATACTAAATGGCCTTCACAAGCTTTTCAAAACCCTAAATTTTTCGACATGTGAACCATATTATTCCACTAAATAAACACTTGAGATGCTTAGAGCATTATATGCATTAGCTTTTCATTTATTTTCTTTTATTTTGGAAGATTAAGAAAATACAATATAAAAATAGAATCTCAAGAGAAGAGTAAACTTTGACAAAGGTGTCAATAACTCACGTTGGTCTTTTGTTCCCCCTTGTTATTCTTGCTATATCTGGTCTACCTTTTCTGCTGCTCAGACCTCTCTACAGGCATGCACCATTTCACCTGACCAGATTTCTTTTATCATGAAGAGACATCATCTGGGTTAGTAAACTGATACATACGCCTAAATATAAACATTTGTGTTTAAGATTGCGCTTCAGCATGATTGTAAACCTAAAACAAGGCAAGAGATCACTATATGTGGAATTTTGAACATATATAGAGGAGAGTTAGGAGAAAATCTTGCTGGTTCTCTTAAAATTACACCAGCTAGATGACAGCCCATAGCCCCTCCCTAAAATTCAAGTCTGATTCTAAGAATATTAGTTGTGAAAAAAGATTTAAAGTATGTAAGTTCAAGAATAAATGGAATATTGGAGTCCACTTGTTCTCAGAAAGCCTCCTCTTCTCTCATAGTTTCTACACACAACTGATTGCTCATCAAAATTCCAAAATTAGTTTCATTTTGTTACTGTCTTTTAAAAATGTACATACTCCTCAGATTGATAACATTCTAAGCTTACTAAAGCATCCAGCCAACATTTTCTAAGCTATTTCAATGTACCTGACTATGTGCTAGGTACTAAGGACCCAAAGATATTTAAAACAAAACAAAACAAAATAACTCCTCCCACACACAAAACTCAGTAATCAGGTAGGAAACCAAACATGTAAGCAATTAATTAAAGAGAATGTACTAGGGACTATAACAGCAGAACCCACACAGAGCTGTGGGAGATGGAGATGAGAGTAACTGAATCACCAGAAAAATGTCTTAGACTTTTTTAAAAGGTAACTTTTTAACTGAATCCAAAATGAATGCAGCTTTTGATCAAAGGAAGAAGGGAGCAAGCATGAAGCTGCAGAGAGTTGAAAGTATTCTACAAGGAGATGAAGAAACAGACTATGTGTATAAAAGAACCTCTATTCATTTCCACCCTCTTTTAGGTCATAGAGAAGAAATAAGTATTTTCAAACTCACAGAACTCTTATACATCTCCTCCCAATTAGAACTAAGACTTATCTGTGTATGAATAAACCCATGTGCTAAAACTATGAACTATTATGGAAATATGAACTATTTTTGCTGAGAAAATATACACCAACAGAGATATAAGCAATAGAAACCACTAGATATATGTCAGTGAGCATCTAGAGGTAAATTTTTTTAATTGTGGTTTTATTATTATTCATCTAAATAAACCCAGCTGCCTATTTGTTCAATATTATTAAATGCTTACCAGTTGCTATATGCTTTTCAAGACACTGGAGATTTGGGGCACCTGGGTGGCTCAGAGGGTTAAAGCCTCTGTCTTTGTCTCAGGTCATGATCTCAGGGTCCTAGGATCGAGCCCCACATCAGGCTCTCTGCTCAGGGGGGAGCCTACTCCCCCCCCTTCTCTGCCTGCCTCTCTGCCTATTTGTGATCTCTCTCTCTCTCTCTCTCTCTCTCTCTGTCAAATAAATAAATAAAATCTTTAAAAAAAAAAAGACACTAGAGATTCACTGGAGAATAAGCCAAAGTAACCTGATTTTACAGTGCTTATACTCCTAAGAAGATGGAAAATAAACAAGAAATTACCATGTGATATAATTCAAAGTGTGACTAAATTAAAGAATCTTGCTACCAGCTAAGGTGGAATTATTTCAGAAAGCAATATTCCTCTCATAAAAACTAAAAGAGCCAGATATGGAGGAAGAGGAGGAGGATGAAGGGGAGGAAGAGGAGGAGGAGGGGGAAGGAAGAGGGAAAGGGGAAGAGAGGGGAAGAGGAAGGAGAGGAGGAGGAAGAGGGAGGAAGGGGGAGGAGAGGGAGAAGAGGAGGGGAGAAGCAGGGGGAGGAGGAGGGGGAGGAGGAGAAAGAAAGAAACAAAAGAAAGAATCTCATGATTTAAGGCATTAGAAACTGGCTGAAGCTACTAGAACTTGAGGAGCCAAGATCACAGATACACTGGAACCATAGAGAAGTGAGCAGACACTCTGCTTCTTTTTTTCTCTCAGGGAAATTTTTGGAGTAAGACTAAATGTTAAGAATTAAGCCAGGGAATTACACACACCACTCTGTGTGCAGGTGGCACCTGGCCCTCTTTGCGTTGACCTCTGGGTGACAGAGTCTGAAGAACTGAAATTAGAAAAATATGCTATGATATACTGCCTACTGATATTGTTATAAGAAACTATCTTTTATCTCTGATCCAGGAGTCTCATGACTTCTGTTAAGGGACAAAGAAGCCAAAAGAGCTTTGGAAAATCTCATAGGACAGAAGACATACAAAAATAATGGGGAATTGCATGTGCCCCTTCAGATCAGTATTTTTATCTCTTTTGGATAAATGCCTAGTAGTGTAATTTCTGGGTTGTAGGGTAGTTCTATTTTTAACTTTTTGAGGAACCTCCAATTGCTTTCCAGAGTGGCTGGTAAGTTTGCATTCCCACAAAAGTATAAGAGGGTTCCCCTTTCTCCTCAACTTCATGGACATCTGTTGTTTCTGGGGTTGTTAATTTTAGCCATTCTGTCAGGTGTGAGGTGCTTTCTCATTGTGATTTTGATTTGTATTTCTCTAATGCCCAGTGACATTGAGCATCTTTTCATGTGTCTGTTAGCCATTTGTATGTCTTCTTCAGAGAATTATCTGTTCATGTCTTTTGCCCATTTCTTAACTGGATTATTTAATTTTTGGGTTTTCAGTTTGATAAATTCTATAGAGATTTTGGATAGTAGCCCTTTATTTGATATGTCATTTGCAAAAATCTTCTCCCACTCTGTAGGCTGTCTTTTATATTTGTTTGTTTCCTTTGCTGTGCAGAAGCTTTTTATCTTGAAGTCTCAAGAGACAGGGGTGTGGGGGAGGAAGCCCGCAGAGCTGAACCATTGAAAGCAAATACCCCAAAACGAAAGTGCTCTGTGAGTGAGGAATAACAGCAGATTACAGTCTGAATTGGGGTGAGACAGAAACGGGAACACAGCAGAGCCCGCGGCAAGGCAAGGAGACTTTTTAAAATTTTTTCCCACCACTGGCGCTGCCGCCGCCAAATGGACCCCAAAAGAAGCCGGGGGAGCAATTCTCATATCAGACAAATTGGATGTTAGTCTAAAGACTGTAGTCAAAAACACAGAACGACACTACATCATTCTTAAAGGGTCTATACATCAAGAAAATCTAACAATTGTAAATATTTATGCCCCTAACATGGGAGCAGCCAACTACATAAGCCAACTGTCAAATAAAATAAAGAATCATATTTCTGCATATACACTAATTGTAGGAGATCTTAACATACCACTCTCAGCAATGGACAGATCATCTAACAGAAAATCAGTAAAGAATCAAGAGCCTTGAATGACACATTGGACCAACTGGATCTCATAGATATATTCAGAACATTTCACCCTAAAACAGCAGAATACTCATTCTTCTCGAGTACACATGGAACTTTCTCCAGAATAGACCATATACTAGGTCACAAATGAGGGCTCAACCAATACCAGAAGACTGAAATTATTCCCTGCATATTCTCTGACCACAATGCTGTGAAAATGGAACTCAGTCACCATAAAAAGTTCAGGAGAAAATCAAACACTTGGAAGCTAAAGACGAGCCTACTCAAGAATATGTGGATCAACCAAGAAATTAAAGAAGAACTGAAACACTTCATGGAAACCAATGAGAATGAAGATACATCGATCCAAAACCTATGGGATATAACAAAGGCTGTCTTAAGGGGGAAATTCATAGCCATCCAAGCCTCACTCAAAAAAATTGAAAAATCCCGAATACACCAATTCTCATTACACCTTGAAGAACTGGAAAATCAACAAAAAATTGAACCAACCCCCCACACAAGGCGGGAAATAATAAGGATTGGAGCAGAGAGGAATGAATCAGAAACTAGAGATACAGTAGAACGCATCAACGAAACTAGAAGCTGGTTCTTTGAAAGAATCAATAAGATCGATAAACCATTGGACAAACTAACCCAAAAGAAAAGGGAGAAGACCCAAATTAACAAACTCATGAATGAAAGGGGAGAGATCATGACTAACACCAAGGAAATAGAAACAATCATCAAAAATTACTATCAACAATTATATGCCAATATGTTTAACAACCTAGAGGAGATGCATACATTTCTAGAAACCTATAAGCTTCCAAGACTGAAACAGGAAGACACTGACGATCTGAATAGACCTATAAGTAGTAAAGAGATTGAAGCAGTGATCAAAAACCTCCCCAAAAACAAGTCCAGGCCCAGATGGATTCCCTGGGGAATTCTACCAAACATTCAAAGAAGAAATAACACCTATTCTCCTGAAGTTTTTCAAAAAATAGAAATGGAAGGAAAACTTCCAGACTCTTTCTATGAAGCCAGCATCACTCTAATCCCCAAACCAGACAAAGACCCCATCAAAAAGGAGAACTTCAGACCAATATCGCTGATGAATACGGATGCCAAGATTCTCAACAAGATCTTTGCTAACAGGATCCAACAATACATTAAAAAGATTATCTACCATGACCAGGTGGGTTTTACCCCAGGGATGCAGGGGTGGTTCAACACTCGCAAAACAATCAACGTGATAGAACAAATCAATAAGAGAAGAGAGAAAAACCACATGGTACTCTCAATTGATGCAGAAAAGGCATTTGACAAAATACAACATCCGTTCCTGATCAAAACCCTTCAAAGTATAGGGATAGAGGGAACATTTCTCAACCTCATAAAATCTATCTACGAAAAAACCGCAGCGCATATCATCCTCAATGGGGAAAAACTGACAGCCTTTCCTCTGAGGTCAGGAACAAGGCAAGGATGCCCACTCTCACCACTACTATTCAACATAGTGTTAGAAGTCCTAGCAACAGCAATCAGGCAACAGAAAGAAAGAAAAGGTATCCAGCTTGGCAAAGAGGAAGTCAAACTCTCTCTCTTTGCAGATGACATTATACTATATGTGGAAAACCCAAAGACTCTACCCCCAAACTACTAGAACTCATACAACAATTTGGTAATGTGGCAGGATACAAAATCAATGCGCAGAAATCAGTTGCATTCTTATACACTAACAACGAAAAAATAGAAAGGGAAATCAGAGAATCGATTCCATTTACTATAGCACCAGAAACTATAAGATACTTAGGAATAAACCTAACCAAAGAAGTCAAGGATACTCGAGGAACTACAGAACACTCATGAAAGAAATTGAAGAGGACACAAAAAGATGGAAGAGCATTCCATGCTCATGGATCGGAAGAATAAACATTGTCAAAATGTCTATACTGCCCAGAGCAATCTACACTTTCAATGCCATTCCGATCAAAATTCCACCAACATTCTTCAAAACGTTAGAACAAACAATCCTAAAATTTATATGGAACCAAAAAAGACCCCGAATCGCTAAGGAATTGC
>PITA01026818.1:0-22013 GCA_004023965.1 Spilogale gracilis
TTCACAGGGGATGTTGGTCTGTAGTTTTGCTTTGTGTTTGTTTAGTTCGGCTATCACAGAGGATACATTGGAGTGTATTCTCTTTTAAGTCTTTAGGAAGAGGCTGTGCTGTAGAACTGGTTTATCTTTTTCTTAAGGATTTGGTCATGTTCTCTCAGGACACCACGTGGACCTTGAGTTTTCTTTCCTTTCATAGATCTGGGTCTGTGTTGGTGACGGTCATCTTACAGCGAGCTTTGGTAGTGTGTATCTTTAAGGGTGTTTTTATTTCATCTAAGTTGTCTAACTTAGGAACTTTTTCATAATCTTCCCTTCGGGCACTTTCCATATTAGTAGAACCTGTAGTGAAGTCAGTCTTCATTCCTCCTGCTGGTAACATGTCTTCGTTGGGGGGTGGACAATGCCGAGCCCTGATTGTGGTTGCGGTGTGTTCTGACTGGAATCTGCTCGAGATACGATTTCAAAACAGAATACGCCGCCAAAACAGAGCCTCACAAGAAGGGGTATATGTAAGAACTCGTGAGGTGTGCGTGCGGCCTGTCCCTGTGTTAGCACTGTTGCCCCGACACCTCCCTCCTGGTGTGGACCACAGGCTGTGCTCGGGAAGGAGGTCGTCGCCGGGGAGAGCTGCGGAGGGCGCACGGAGCACCTTGTGAGTTCAAAATAAAGAGTCATGCTAGGACGGAAAATTATTTTACGTTGGGGCTCATAGAAAAGAGGAGAGCCAGTCACTGAGTTGTGATCTACATGTTGTTTGGGCTGTTGAGACTCCTCGTTTCATGGTGTTAAATTTATTCTAGCTCTTAAAGGACCTTTTTAAATTCTGTGCTCCTTAGTTTTGAGAACTATAACCTGCGAGATGGGTGTAAAGCCTTCTGATGGGTTGTGTGAAGGTGTCTTCACTGTGTTTAGTAAACGTAACGAGTGCATCACACTGGAGTGTGTGTCTGCATTATGCCATTACTAGAATGCACAGGATTTGTTTTAATATTTGTGTTTTACCATTCATTTTTCTTCTCTTTGTAGCTTTACCTTTAGTCCAAGTGGATGAGAAGGGAGAAAAAGTGAGGCCAAATCAGAGTCGTTGCATTGTGATCCTGCGTGAAATACCGGAGTCCACTCCTGTGGAAGTAAGTTTCCTCTGAAGAGTGCGCAGACTTTTTTTTGTGGGTTTTTGTTTGTTTTATTTCAGTTTACTTTGTTTTTTTTTAGAGGGTGTGTTGTAAAGAATACTCACAATAACACTTTCTTCCCAGGATTTATGCACTGTTAGTTACAGTGTGAGTCATGTTTGTAAGAGTGCTCTCGGAACTCCATTATATACCTGACATTAAGAGATACCGAAGAGGTTGGGACACCTGGGTGGCTCAGTTGGTTAAGCGGGGTCCTGGGACGAAGCCCCGTGTTGGGCTCCCTGCTCAGTGGCGAGTCTGCTTTGCCCTGCCCTGCCCCGCGTTTGTGCTCTCTCCTCTCACTCTATCTCAAAAAAAAAAAAGGTACTAACTTGGGCAGTGCTTTGAGGAAACCACAGTATCCGATAGCGACAGAGTCGTAAGGCGTCTTCTACAGTTACTGTTCTGCTGTCAAGACCTGGCACTTGTCCAGACGCTTAAACCGAGGCGCATCGTGCCCTCAGAACCTGGCCCTTCCTCCCCGAGCCGGCGAAGAGCCTCCGTGGGCGGCTGCGGTCCGGTCGGCCCTTGACCGGTTGAGCGTGCTGGCTGGCTGCTGGGGGCGCTCTTGAGGACCTCCGAAGGTTTCTGTGAGTCGGGCTCGAGTGGCTCGTGCTGTGACCGTTCTCCGAACCGTGTCTGCAGAGGAGCTCGGCTAGTGTGTGTGCGGCGCGTGAAGGGCACTTCTCCGCGTAGGGCAGCAAAGGTCAGGGCTCTGACAGACTTAGGTGGGAAATCCCAGCCTTCTTGAGCATGACATCGTTCTAGCAAGTCTTACTTTCTGTTCGGCTGAGGCTGTTCTTACTAGTTCCGTATTATGTTTGAAGAAAAAGATATTAGGAATGAATTCTTTTTGTCTTCTTTTCTTAAGGTTGTAAATACGAAGTATCATTTCTTTCTACCAATCTGGATGTCTTTATTAGCTCACAGAAATATTTGACACGTAGGCCCTTGAGATATTTGTAAGGACTGTAACGGAGAAGAATGCTCTCCTTTGAGCTGCAGACATCGATCTTGGTATATTTATGTTATTCCAGATAGCACACCCCAGGTCTGTTGTAACACTTGAACCATGGAAGTTTTTTAGTTTTTTGTTTGTTTGTTTTGTTTTTTAGTAAACTAAGGGTTGAAACAGAAAGGAAGGGGGATAGTGGCCCAGGCTGAATGAGCGCGCCGGGGGCCCCTCTGCTCCAGCTGGTGCCCCTGCCCTTCCTGTGTCCAAGAAGCCCCGTGCTTGTCCGTGGTTGGAAAATTCTTTAAATTGTGGTCCATATGGTTGAGTAATAGTCTTTCATAAAATGGCCCCGATTCCCTGGTAATACGGCACTGGCGGCGTGGCCCGGCGTCTGTGCCGTAGCACCTTGCTGTCTCCAGGCTTGCGGTGCGCTTCTGGGGGCTGCCTAGACTTGGGTCCTGCTTTTCTCAGCCAGTCTGAAGTTGTATGCCTTCCGAGTGGGGAGTTTGAACCGTGCACATGCATGTGATCAGTAATGTGATGGGCTTCAAACTCGCCGCCTTGCTGCTTGTTTTCCTTTGTACTGTTCCTCATTTTCTTTTCTTTCTCTGCCTCCCTTTCTCCTGAGGTTACATTCATTATCTTTGTCTCCTTTTGTGGCTTATTAGCTATAAGTCTTCGTTTTGTTTTCCTGACTGCGCTCGGGGTTTGTAGTGCCACCGTCCGTGGGTCCACGCCTGCCTGGTGTAGCACCGCGGCTCCCCTTCTGAGGCGTCGCTCCGCCGCCCTGCCGTCCTCAGCCACGCGGTTTTCTGTTATGTCTGCTTCAGACAAGTCCGTTTTCTTTCCCAGAGATTAAAAATAAGAAAAATGTGTTTCCTATTTATCCAGCGTTTACCACTTACAGTGCTTTTCATGCCTGCGTCCAGGGCTGCCCTCCCTTTGGCCTCCTTTATTTCTTGTGCTGCAGCTTTCCTGGCAGGGAGGTTTTTCAGCCCTTGTGTGTTTGAGAAAGTCCTTTCTTTTTTATTTTATTCATTCTTTTTGAGAAAATCTTTCTTTTGCCTGCATTGATGGAAGCTGTTTTCTCTGGGTGTGGAACTCAGGAGTCCAGGTTTGTGTTCCCTTCCTGTATCTAAAGCTGCTGTTCTCCCGTGTCCTGGTGTGTGTGGTTTCTGAGGCCCGATCGCTCGTTCTCGTCTTTGTTCTCCTGCGTGTCAGCACTGCTCCCTTTTTCTCAGTGCTTTGAAGATCTTAAGCGATTTGTTTGTGATGCCCCTTGATGTAGCTTGCGGAAATGGCCTGAGGTGTCAGAGTTCCTAACTGCTAGTCCTGCGTAGTGCATTTTTCATTCCAGAAGTTCTTTTGGGGTCTTTGTTTCTTTCCTCTTCTGTGTCTCTATTTAACATGCTCAGTCTTTACCTTTTTGAATATAGAATACATATCAAAGAACCTATTTTAATAGTCTTGCCTTTTTATAGGCAAGATATATCTATATCATTTCTGGGTCTAATGTGATTGATATTTTTTTTTCTCCTTCAGGTCATACTTTTCTTTCTGTGCCTGGTAAATTTTGAATGGATGCCAGTCATTTTGAATTTTACTTTGTTCAGTCCTGAATGTTCCTGTATTGTTTCCTGGAACTGGTGTTGAGCTTTGTTAGAGGTTCAGTTTGAGCCTTGAGGAGTGTTGTCAGGCAAAAACAGGGCCGTATGACTCTAGGGCGTGTTCTTGCCCACACCAGAGCAGTGCCCTTCTGCACGCTGTGCCCGAGCTCCTGTGCACTGGGAGTGTTCTCTGCTCTGCCTGGTGGGGGCAGACACGCCGCCGTCCCTGTGAGTGCCGCTGCTGTCCCCTCTGCTCGTCGCAGGGGGCTGTTGATGCACAGCAGGCCCTGGGAGACCCCATGAGAGGCCCGCACGTGTGGGGCCGGCTCACGCTCGCCTCTCTGGCACTGGGCTGTGGGACCCCATGGGCATCCCAGCCTCACCTGCCCCGCATGGCCTGAGCTCTGCTGTTACAGGTATTCTTTCGTAAATATTCTGTCTGTTTTTAATTGTTTCAATAGGAAAGTAAATCTGGTCCGCCTTGGCCCAAAGCAGAAGCTCAGCTAATGTTTAAATTTCTCACATTACCATCGCGTTCCCCAGTTGTATAGTAACCGGCTTTCTGGTGTGGTAAAACGATATTTTCATATCAGTTTAGCTTCCTGGTACCTTGGTGTATGAAGGAGAGCTGTCAGTAAGTTGTGGACTTACTTTCTGTAGCAGCGGGGCCCTGCTTCTGGAAGCCATGCTCAGCTCTTCAGCTCTTCGGAAAGAGGCTGACTCGTGGTCCGTGTGTTGGACTCTTTGTCTAAGGCTCTGTCCTTGCGTAGATGTGTCATTTCTACTTGGTAAGGACAGATGTGGCGTAGTTGAGAATTAATTTCTGTCTCTCTCTTTCCTGTAGGAAGTAGAATCACTATTTAAAGGAGACAATTTACCGAAATTTATAAACTGTGAATTTGCCTATAACGATAATTGGTTTATTACATTTGAAACCGAAGCTGATGCACAGCAGGTAAGCTGCCCCCACACCCTCCTTGGAGCCCAGAGATACCCACGCTCCATGAACAGTGTGTGGGGGGTGACTCCTGCATGGTGGTCCCAAGTTGGATTATGAAGTGCAGAGGAAACCAGGTCATCGAAACTGATATAGGTATGCTTGTGAAGACAGTTGTGTAGCAGTAATGCATAGGATGTTACTCCCTAAGGACATGTAAGACAAGCAGCCCATGAAAATGAGTCCTGTTCTTTCATCCGGGCAAGAGAAAATTTTAGTATTTGGAAAGCGTGCTGAGAAATTTGAACATGATTTTGTTTCACGAGGCGTCACTGTGTGTGTGAGGGAGTTGAAAGGCCCTGGGGAAGCTTTGTGAGGAGATGGAAGGAGTGAAGAGGGCCTCCCTGGCCTCAAGGAGGAATTGATCCGAGAGAGGCATTCACACGCCTGAGGGAGTGCCAGTGCAGTTGGCCCTGAGCGGCCGGGGCCCACATGGAACTCTGGGCCCCCACATCTGCACCGCTGCTACTCTGCTGCCGACCTCCCTGAAGCCCAGTCAGCACATGTTCTGTATGTTATTTGTATTACATCCTGTGTTCTTACAACAAAGTAAGCTAGAGTAAAGAAAATACTGTGAAGAAAATCTTGAGGAGGAGAAAGTAGGCTCAGTACTGTCCTGCGTTTATCGAAAGCAGCCCGCCTTTAGCGGGCCCTTGGAGTTCAAACGCCTGCTGTTCGGGTGTCAGCTGAACGGTATAAAGTGCTCAGTGACCCGGAGGCTGTGCAGTTCAGAAGAGAAACAGACATCTGACGACGGCTTTGACCGGGATGGAGGGAGAGGGCATGGGGGGCCAGGCGGTGGGGGACGAGGGGAGTCCTGTCAGCGGAGCAGATGCAAGCACTCCTCAGCAGTGGGGGGGGGTGCCGAGGGCAGCGCAGGGGGGCAGAAGAGCGCCTTCTTCGGCTCGGAGGGCACGTGGGAGACGGGGAAGGAGCTGCACGAATACTGCAGTCTGAATGGTTCCCTTTCTTGAACTGTGTGATTCCATTTTCACATTGGGGTTACTACTAGGGGCTTGGTGTCCATTCTTTTCCCCAGGTCAGGATCCTTAGCTTAGCTTGTGGTCGTGGGAGGCTGTTGCGGGGTCTGTTACTACTGATAGACTTGTATGCAGATGTTGTTCCCGAGATGTTTTTTTTTTTGTTAGTGGCTCCCTGGCTCCTAGAGGGTCTTTTAAGGAATCTGTGACCCAGAGTAGGTTAAGAATCGCTGTTCTCGGTCTTGTACGTCATATTGTAACTATATCATTCCTTATTGGAGGTATTGAGCTAACTGTCGGTTCATCTTCTAAGATTAACACAGTGACATTTTGGGGTCATTTTTGCCCTCAGGCTTACAAGTATCTGCGAGAAGAAGTCAAAACTTTTCAAGGAAAACCAATTAAGGTAAGCAAGACCATTGGTTATACTTGCTTTACTTGCAAATCAGTTCTTGAGTGTGCTGATAGAAATTTCTGTGCTCCCAAACAGGCACGGATAAAAGCGAAGGCGATAGCTATAAACACATTTTTGCCAAAGAATGGATTTCGACCTCTGGACATGAGCCTTTACGCGCAGCAGCGCTACACAGCCTCCTTCTACTTGCCTCCGGTCTACAGTCCCCAGCAGCAGTTCCCCCTGTACAGCCTGATCGCCCCCCAGACGTGGTCGGCAGCACACAGCTATCTTGATCCCCCCCTGGTGAGTCCTGCCGCTACCCGGAGCTCACGCAGCAGGACTTGGTGGGCACAGCAGCACATGCTTGGAAGGCTAGCGGTGGTGTTCGGGTGGGGACCGGGCACACAGGCGGCTGGCCATGATAAAACAGGCCTTTAAGTTCCTGGTGGATTTGAACTTCACTGGGAGATCCCTGTGCCGCTGTGATAGTGGACCCGAGCCCAGTCCACCTGCCCTCCTGTATGGCGGGCACCCTCCGAAGCTGTGGGGTCCCTCCGAAGACACAGATGTGACCCGAGCTCTGGGAGACGCGGGTGACTCCTGAACACAAGGTGGGGTTGCCAGGGGACGTGCTTTTAAGGACACAGAGGGGTTCTAATCGACTTCTAACAGTGGAGGACAGGTAGAAGACCTACGAGCTTTTTTCTCATACTAGCCCTGGAGTTGACTGGTCTGTGTAATGGGTCCATTCACTTTTCTCCACTTGTGCTGCCAGAGAGGTCAGGTGGACCCTGCCTGGGCACTGGCTCGAGCTTGGTGGGGGGTGGGGTGCGAGAATCAGGACTTGTGTGACCAGCCCTAGCCATTAGCCACCCACCAGAGACAATGGGGATGATGGACGGATGGACGGGAGCGCCTAAGGTTGCAGGGCAGCTTTAGTTGGAACCAGAGAGTGGGAAGGTCGTGGTCAGAAAGCAGGAGTTGAGTTGATGGCTACCAAGATCTGGTGGCGGTGGGCTGAGTGAGGCCAGTTGTGCGGTGCTCGGGTCCGGGGGCCATGTGGGAGATGCCTGCGAGCCAGGCCCCACTGTGTGGGGACGCCATCTGCGGCCCTCGCTACCAGTCAGCCTAAAGTATGAGCTAGAGAGAAGAGCATCGCCTCAGCTGGGATGCTGCCTGTTTGATACGGATACGTACTGGGAAAGACAACCATGGCAGACAGGCCATAATCGGAAAAATGGGACTGAACACTCTGAAACTTACAATTTGGAGGTTATGGCGTTAGGTCCTCTTCTGTTGAGCTTGTCAGAAGGGGTGGAAGGAAGGGCAGGCTGCAGGGGAGTGGGAGGCGGGTGCCGCCGCGGCACTGGGGCGGAGTGGCGTTGGGGCATCTCTGAGCTGGCCCCAAGGCGGGGGCAGGGGATGGACACGGCTTCTTACGTGTGCCCTGGGCCATGTGATTTGGGCCCGTTGCTCCCGGGATGTGAGAAGGGCAGATGGGGAAGGGTCAGGAGAGGCCATCTCGGGCGTCGGCCAAGCGCCGAGGTCTAGGAGCACTGCAGGTGGCAGGCAGGTGCTGGTGTTCAGAGTTGCTTCTCTCTCTTCAGGGGGAATCCTAATAATGCACTACTTTTTTTTTTTTTTTTTTTTTCCGACTTTTAACAGGGCTATTTTTTTTTATTGTTACTTAATTTTTTTTTTCCAGTGTTCCAAGATTCATTCCCCATTCCCCACACCCAGAATGCACTACTTTTTAAAAAAATCTTCGCTACTTTCTGTAAGAGGGTGCCAACAGCCATGTAGCTGATAGACCACGAGAGAACCTTCAAGGGAGACAGAGCTCTTAAGCTCCCATGTTGAAGAATGTCTCCAAGGAGGCTAGCCACCATGCTTGGGCTGTTCAGTTCCTCCTGAGTTAAGTCACTTCTCTGACTGGACTAGGCTAGGGTCTGTTGGCACCTGGGGTCCGTTGTTTGAACATTTAGGAGGGTCCCTTTGATCCTGGTTTGGGGGTGGGCCCCTGAGGCCTTTTGCTTGCTCTAAAGCATCCTGGGTCATTTTGAGCAGATGCAGTGCCTGTGAGTTCTCAGCAAGTTTTGCTAAATCATTGGGTCAGGATCTAATTTATTTTTTAAACCCTTGAACGCAGTCGTGCAAATACCAGAGTTGTGTATATAGAAGCACAGGAAGTGCTTTGTCACAGGTGACCTTAGCATGGTCTGCAGTCTTAACTGGTTCCGGTTGTGATTGATCCATTTTTAAATAGTCTGACTCTGGCAACTGTTCTCAAACAGTATGTTAGGGAGTTCCAAGTGTATCTTTCTGCCCCAGAGCTCCCCCTCCTTCGCCGTCCCTAAAATTCATTTCCTGTGACCATTTGTTCTCAGCTCTGGCCTCCACACAGGTGTCATTTGGCTCCCTCAGCTGTGGGGAGATCCCCGAGTCGATCCAGAAGAAGATCTCAGCCCCCAGCCTGACTCAGGAAATACTGGCCATTGGCAGTGAACTAACACCATCTTCTTTTCAGCCTGCGAATATTTTTGGCATAAAATGGAAGAAAATGTTGAGAAACTGCCCAGGCAGCCACAGGTACATACAGTGTTCACCAGTACCAGGTCTGCTGATGGCTTATTGCCTTGTTTGCTTTTAATGACTTAGGTAACTCCGTTTCCAAGTACTGGATTTATAAATGGGTTTACGTCTCCAACCTTCAAGCCTGCAGCATCTCCTCTGACTTCACTCAGACAGTACCCTCCGAGAAGCAGGCAAGTTCCACGAGTGGCCGAAATGCTGTGGTTGTCTGGGGTTTGTGGTTCCGGGTCACTGCCACGTGATGTGCGCTATGGGCAAAGCAAGACGGAGGACATTAAACTTGGGGATCCTCCCCACACGCATAAGTCACTTTGGCTAAGTGAGGAAGCTGCGTTGGCGATCTGTTGGATCTGTTCGAGCGGTATAGACCCAAGTGCTCGAGGCGTCGAGTTACATTCTGTGACACGAAGCCCTGAGATGTGTGCTGGTGTGCCCGCACATTCTCTGCTCCTTGTGTCTGCGTGCGTCTGCCTTTACTGGGGGCTTGGGCGCCTGCTAAGCAGGCCATTGATACTTCATAGATTCGCACTATCAGACACAGTATGCGTGAGCTGTTCGGTAACATTTTTAATACTTTTCTAAATAGCGCATTTTAGTTGAGACATTCCTGTATTAGCAGTCTCATTTTAGGATGCCACGATCACATTAAAACTGAATGCATGCAAACCTTTTGTTTACAGGAATCCTAGTAAGTCTCATCTACGCCACGCCCTTCCCAGTGCAGAGAGAGGAGCTGGGCTGTTAGAAAGCCCTTCGATATTTAACTTCACTGCCGACCGGCTAATTAATGGTGTTCGAAGCCCACAAACACGGCAGACAGGTCAGCCTAGAACACGGATACAGAATCCTCCAACCTACACCAAGAGGGAGGTTGGGTCTGGTCGAGTGGAGCAGAGCAGTGCGGAGTCACCTCCTGGCTTAGGGAGAGGGAGGTGAGTCCTTCAGCGCTGCCGGCAGATAGCTGTCACCTGCATTTCCTAATAAGTCATCCATATTTACAAGTTCCATCACTTTACGCGTGTTTTATAAATGTTATTTCCAAATACGTCGCAGTCGAGGGCTCTAAAGCTTGTTAGGCCGTCTTGAGCAAGACTGCTCGTAGGTTTCCTGTAAAGGAAAGGGATTAGTCAACATGATTTCCTTGAACCCCTTTCCAGCATACACAGTACCAGTGTATTCAGTTAAAATGACAAAGGGTAAGTAAATGAAAGCAAAATCACGGAATAAAATTAGCCTGTGGGCCGTCAGGCCACAGAAGCCTGTCCAGGGCATGAAGGTGGCGTGCGGTCCCAGGGCCTGCCAGGATTGGGCCACTCTGTCGGTGTCCGTTGCTTCAGTGTGGGACACGGTGCTGAGAGCCTTGTGCACACAGCCTGAAGCTGGGTATGGCTGGTGCCCGGGGCTTGGAAACCGGGGTGCTGGCCAGTGGCAGTGGGTGCGGGCTGACGTCAGGGCTGAGGAGAGCACACCAGGCTGCTTTGGGGTCTTTCCACTTTGATGATTAACCCGGTATGTTTTCATTAGCAGTGTTTAATAGTTTGCCTGTATAGCTCATCTGATTTTATACATTTTGTCATTACAACTGAATGGACATTCAAGTATTTCGTAACAAAAATTCTAAATATCTACTAGGAAAGTTGTCAGTAAATTTCTTTCTTTCTTTGTTTTTTCTTTTTTTAAATCTTGATATCACTTTTAGTCTTTTACTCTAAAATTTTTGTTTTGCTTATACTTCCTAAGGCTAGGATTTTGCAGTAAAAAGTCAATTGTAGGTGTTCCTGGGTGGCTCAGTCATTAAGCGTCTGCCTTCGGCTCAGGTCATGATCCTGGAGTGCAGGGATCAAGCCCCGCATCGGCTCCCTGCTCTGTGGGAAGCCTGTTTCTCCCTTTTCCACTCCCCTTGCTTGTGCTCCCTCTCTAGCTGGGTTTCTCTCATCAAATAAAGAAATAAAATCTTTTTTAAAAAGTCTACTGTAACAGATTACAAAGGAAGAAAGACTCTGTGTGCATATACATGTGCTTAGTGAAAAACTTTCCACGTGAGAAAAAAATTCACAGTCTTTTACTTTCCTCTTCTCTAGGAAGAATTCCTTTGGCTACCGGAAGAAACGGGAGGAGAAGCTGACAGTGAGTACATCCAGCTCTTAACACTATCACAAGACTTCTAAACCTAATTGGTACTAACCAGCTCTGTTTAACTACCTGAATGAAGGTTAAGACATGCGAAGCTTTTCAGAAGAGGTTTTGTCTTAGGGTGCTGAGCATCAGGTGATAACTGTCGGGGCAGCCTGAAGAGAGGAAGCTGGAGGCCATTCTGTGGAAACGCTGGTTGCCTCCGTGTCTCCGGGGTACCGCCGCCCGGTGTCTTCCTGTGCGTGCTGTGTGCGGCGGGCACGGCCGCGAACCTAGCACGCACACTGGGCGGCCTGTGCACCCGTGGAGTTCTCTCTGTGCGGGGAACCGTACGGTACAAGTGAAAGTAACTGAACCAAACAGTTCTGACAAGCAGAATGAACTTCTGCGTAAGAATTAGTTTGTTGGTGTTTTTCATTCAAAGCATCGAGCTTGTATCCCCTACAGAGAAAGCATTACTGCTCAGTCGGTGAAGCGGCTGCCTCCAGCTTAGGTCATGACCTCCCGGTCCTGGCATTGAGCGCTGCTCTGGGCTCCCTGCTTGGTGAGGCGTCTGCTTCTCCCTCTGACCCTGCTGGTGCCTCTCCCTGTCTTAAAAAAAAAAAAAAAAGCAAGCAAGCATTACTGCTTACTGTTGTGACTTGTGGTTGGAAAAACCCGGGAACAAAGGGTGGGCTTGTGTGAGTGCTAGGTACCTGAGGCATGGCCACATTTGCGGAGGTTACGTCTAAGTTCCTCCTGTGGGTAATGCTTCCGCCGTGCGCTGGCGTGGGGCCGGAGCCCGTGGTTCTCCACACGTGGGAGGAAGGATGTAGACATCGACACTAGGAGCCCAGAAAGCCCTTGAGTGAATTCTTGGTCCAGCCCCCTGAGCCAGCAGCTTGGTGCTCTCTCATTCAAAAAATCTATTTTCTCTATCTCGAACTTGAAAAATACGAATTAGTAGTTAGTAAAACACCCAAAATTCTACCTTGTTGGTTAGTATAGTCTGGTTTTGGTGAACCCTTTGGTAGGGTCATTTTTATTGGCTGATTGCAGTTGGAATTAATGAATTCCTGTAACATTTGGGCTAACTACACTCACATTACCGTGGGTCATCAGGTAACCAGTTACCTTAAATGAATCATTCTTCTTGGTTACTTCTCGGCTGCATCTTGCTCTCCTGACACACGGGGTCGTACCTGTGGCCGCGTGGAAGGCTGGGCACGTGATGTAGGCGCATTTCTTAAGGGGAGCACGTCTATGGTGGGACATTCTGCTGATTTCTGGAACTTAGAGATGAGTAACAGTTTGTGCTGACTTGGCCCAGCCAGACTGTGGGGCCAGGGCCGCATTCGTACTGCACCTCAAGCCGTGCAAATCCTAAAAAATGGTGAACACTGGATTCAAGCCGAGACGTCACCTGTGGGCACTGCCGATCCGCAGGTCCTACTTCGAGCCAGCTGCTGCCCGCCCCTCTCGCTCCTCAGGACTCAGAACTCAGGGCTTAGTACATTCTTGTCAAGCTTGAATCCCTGGAAATGCAGTCTTCTGAAGACCTGGGTTCACCTCAGGCAAATAGATGTTTAAAGCCCCTGAGAACTACTTTGAGACCGCAGGTCTGTGCCTGCCTTAGAGCCTTGCTGAGTGGCCAGGAAATGCGAGCTTGCTTCTGAAGGCACGTTGCCCCCTGACCTCGGGCACATGCACCACGATAAAGGTGAGAAACAGGCAGGGATGCCAGAAGGACACAGCGGGCTTGCTATTTTTGACTTCCTATTGCGTTTTATTTATTTTTTAAGTGTTCAATTCGAGTTAGTCAACACAGCGTAACTTCAGTGTGCAGAGTAGGGATTCAGCACTGCCACGTGTCACCGGCGCTCATCACGGCGAGGGTACCCCTTCCTCCCCATCGCCCGCCTCCCCTCTGGTGACCAGCAGTGTGTGCTCTGTAGAGTAGAGAGTATTTCTTGGTTTCTGTGTCTCTCTCTTTCTCTTCCCCTCCTTCTCTCTCTCCCACTTGCTCATCTGTTTGTTTTTTTTTTTCTTCACTTCTACATCTGACTGAAATCATACGGTATTTGTTTTTCTCTGACTGACTTATTTCACTTGATATAATACTCTCCAGCTCCATCCATGTCATTGCAAATGACATTCATTCTTTTTGATGGCGGAGTAATATTCCATTGTTACACACCCCGCCACACACGCTGCAGTTTGGTGGTTGTAATTACTGCTGCTGTAAACATTGGAGTGCGTGTGTCCCTTGGAAGTAGGGTTCTTGTTTTCTGTGGGTGAACACCCAGTGTGCTTGCCGGATCCTAGGGCAGCTCTATTTTTAGCGTCTGGAGGAATCTCCATACTGTTGTCCCGCGTGGCTGCGCCAGTTTGCATTCCTGCCAACTGCAAGACGTTCCCATTTCTCCGCATCCTCACCAACACTTGTTGTTTTCCTGTTTTGTTAATTTTAGCCATTCTGACCAGTGTGACATTTTATCTCATTGTGGGTTTGATTTGCATTTCCTTGGTGATGACTGATGTTGAACATCTTTTCATGTGGCTTTTCGCCATCCAGGGATCTCTGGAGAAATGTCTGTTCACGTTTTCTGCCTGTCTTTTAATAGGAGTATTAATTTTTGGGATGTTGAGTTTTATAAGTTCTTTATTTCGGATATTAACCCTTTATTAGATACATCATTAGCATATATCTTCTCCCATTCTTAAAGTTGCCTTTTCGTTTTGTTGATTATTTTTTCCTTTGCTGTGTACAGAAAGTTTTTATCTTGATGAAGTCTCAGTAGTTCATTTTTGCTTTTGTTTCCCTTGCCTCTGGAAACATACCAAGAAAGAAGTTGCTACTGCAACCATCAGAGAAATTGCCTGTGTCCTCTCTAGGATTTGTTTGGTTTCGGGTGTCACATTTAGATCTTTGATCCATTTTGAATTTATTTTTGTGTATGGTGTAAGAAAGTGATCTAGTTTCATTCTTCTGCATTGATTGTCCAATTTTCCCAGCACCATTTGTTGAAGAGACCGTCTTTTTTCCATTGGATATTCTTTCCTGCTTTGTCGAAGTTTAGTTGACCCTAGAGTTGAGGGGTCATTTCCGGGATTTCTGTTCTGTTCCATTGATCTGTGTGTCTGTTTCTGTGCCGGTACCATGCTGTCTTGATGATTGCAGCTTTGTAATAGAGCTCGAAGTCTGTAATTGTGATGCTTACAGCTTTTTTTTCTTTTTTTTTTTTTCTTTTCCCTCTCTCAGGATTGCTTTGCCTATTTGGGGTCTTTTGTGGTTCCATACAAATTTTAGGATTATTTGTTCTAGCTCTGTGAAAAATGCTTTTGGTATTTTGATAGGGATTGCATTAAATGTGTAGATGCTTTGGGTTGTACAGACATTTTCACAATATTCTTTTTCTCTCTCTCTTTTTTTAAAGTTTTATTTCAAAGTTTTATTTCAGAGAGAAAGAGCATGAGAGGTGGGCAGTCAGAGGCAGAAGCAGACTCCCCGCCAAGCAGGGAGCCTGATGCAGGTCTTGATCCTAGGACTCCAGGATCATGACCTGAGCCAAAAGCAGTCTCCCAACCAACTGAGCCACCCAAGCGCCCAATATTTGTTCTTTCAATCCATGAACATGGAATGCTTTTCCGTTTCTTTGTGTCATCTTCAGTTTCTCTCAGTTTTATAGTTTTCAGAGGGTATAGATCTTTGACCTGTTTGGTCAGGCTTATTCCTAGGTATCTTAACTGTTTTTGGTGCAACTGTAAGTGGGATTGATTCTTTGATTTCTCTTTCTGCTGCTTCATTATTGTTGTATAGATATGCAACAGATTTCTATACGTTGATTTTGTAACTTGTAACTACTGAATTTGTGTATCAGTTCTGGCAGTTTTTTGTTGGAATCGTCCCAGTTTTCTGTGTAGGCCGTCATCTGCAAATAGTGAAAGTTTTGACTTCTTCCTTGATGATTTGGATGACCTTCCTTCTTTCCTCACTCTTTTCTTTTCTTTTCTCTTTTTCTTTTCTTTTTTCTTTTCTTTTCTCTCTCTCTCTCAAGATTTTATTTAATTATTAGAGAGAGAGAGACAGACATAGAGAGAGCACAAGTGTAGAAAGGAAAGAGAAGCAGTTTCCCTGCTCAGCCTGACGTGGGGCACGCTCCCAAGACCCTGTGGTGGTGACCTGAGCCAAGGGCAGATGCTTAACCGACTGAGCCCCACGCAGCCTCCCCTGGATGACTTTTATTTCTTTCTGTTGCCTGATTGCTGAGGCCAGGATTTCCAGCTCTGTCTTAAGTAACAGTGGTGGGAGCAGACATCCCCCTCGTGTTCCTAACCACACAGGAAAAGCTCTCAGTTTTTCCCCATTGAAGATGCTATGGGTTTTTTTATGGATTTATTATATATTTGGATAAAATATATATTATATAATATATATATGGATTTATTATATATTGAGGTATATTCCCTCTATACCTACTTTATTGAGGCTTTTTATCACAAATGGATGTTGTGCTTTGTCGGCATCTACTGAAAGGATCGTGTGGGGGGTTTTGTTTGTTTTTACAGATTTTATTTGAAAAAGAAACAGTGATAGAGGGAATACAAGGGGGGGGGGTCAGTGGGAGACTGACTCTCAGGGGGAGACGGAGAAGCAGGCTTTCCATGGAGCAGGGATCCCGATGAGGAGCCCTGGGATCATGACCTGAGCAGAAGGCAGACGCTTAACTACCGAGCCACCCCCAGGCGCCCAGTCATATGGTTTTTATCCTTTCTTCTGTTAATGTGGTAAATCCTGTTATATGATTTATGAGTATTAAACCACACTTGCAGCCTAGGAATAAATTCCACTTGATTGTAGTGAATGATTTTTTTAAATGTATTACTGGATTTGGTTTTCTAATATTTTACTGAAGATTTTTGCATCTGTGTGTCCATTAGAGATAAATATGCCTGACGTTCTCTTTTTTTTAGTGGGAGTCTTCATCTGATTTTGGAATTAGGATAATGCTGGTAGAATTCCCCTGGAAAGCCATTTGGTCCTGGACTTTTGTGTTTGGGCAGTTTTTGATTACTTACTCAATTTCTTTGCTGGTTATCAGTCTGTTTAAATTTTCTATTTTTTCCTTTTTTCAGTTTTGGTAGATTATATGTTTCTAAGAGTTTATTTTTTCCAGGCTGTCCTTTTTTTTTTTTGCATGTAGTTTTAAAAAATAATATCCTCTTACTATTATTTGTATTTCTGTGGTGTTGATTGTTACTTCTCTCATTTGTGATTTTATTTAAGGCCCTTTCTCTTTTCTTTTTGGGAAGTCTGGCTAGGGGTTTACCATTTTATTCATTTTTTTTCAAAGAACCAGCTCCTGGTTTCGTTGATCTGTTGTTTTCTTTAGTTTCTATATGACTTACTTCCTGCTCTAATCTTTTTTTTTTTTTCCTTCTGTTTGCTTTAGGCTTCGTTGTTCTTTTTCTAGCTCTTCTAGGTGTAAGGTTAGGTTGTTCATTAGACTTTTCCTGCTCCTTGAGGTAGGCCTGTATTACTCTATACTTTGCTCCGAGAACAGCTTGTGCTACATCCCAGAGGTTGTGTTTTTGTTTTCATTTGTTTCCCTGTGTTTTTTTGTTTTGTTTTGTTTTGTTTTTTTAATTTCGTACTTGATTTCCTGACTGACCTGTTCCATTCATTATTTGGTAGCATGTGTTTGACCTTCATGTATTTGTGGTCTTTCCAGGTTTTTTTTTTTGTGGTTGACTTCAAGTTTCATAGCCTTGTGGTGTGAAAATGTGCATGGTATGATCTCAGTCTTTTTTTGGCCTGCTTTGTGACCTAATGTATGATCTCTTCTGGAAAATGTCCTATGTGCTTTTGAAAAAAATGTGTATTCCGCTGTGTTAGAATGAAATGTTCTGAATTTATCTGTTAAGTCCATCTGCTCCAGTGTGTAATTCAAAGCCATGGTTTCTTTGTTGCTTTGCTGCTTAGATGATCTGTCCATTCCTGTGAGTGGGGTGTGAAAGTCCCCTACTTTTATTATGTGTTACCGCGGATATGTTTATGTTTGTTATTAATTGGTTTATATATTTGGGTGCTTCCATGTTGGGTGCATAAATACAATTTTTAGATCTTTTTGTTGGATTCTTCCCTTTACTTTGCTGTAGTGCCCTTCTTGACCTGCTGTTAAAGTCTTTGGTTTCAAATCTAGACTGTCTCATACAACCATTGCTACTCAGGTTTTCTTTGGTGCCCATGTTCTTGGTTAAGTGGCTCTTTATTCCCTCGCCTTCAGTCTGCTGGTATCTTTTGGTCTAAAATGAGTCTCTTACAGGCAGCACATAGAGGCATCTTGCTTCTTTTTTTTTTTTAATCTATTTTGATGTTCTGTGTCTTTTGATTGGAGCATTTAGTCTGTTTACGTTCAGAGTGATTGTTGATAGATATGTATTTAGTGCCATTTTATTACTTGTTTTGTTGTTTCTGGAGATTTTCTCTGATCCTTTCCTGTCTTTGTCTTTTGGTCTTTTTTTCCCTCTCAGAGAGAGTCCCCTTAATATTTCTTGCAGGCCTGCTTTAGGGGTCATGAACTTCTTTAGGTTTCATTGGTCTGGGAAACTGTTTGTCTCTCCTGTTCTGAGTGACAGCCTTGCTGGGTCCAGTGTTCTTGGGTGCAGGTCTCTTCCCCTCTGCACGTTGACTATGTCATGCCACTCCCTTCTGGCGTGCCCGGTTTCTGTTGGCAGAATCTCCAGCTGACCTTATGGGGCTTCCGTTGTAAGTTAATGACTTCTTTTGTCTTGGTGCTTTTAAGATTTTTTTCTTTATCATTATATTTTGCAGATTTAATTACAGTATGTCTTGGTGTGGGCCTGCTTTTGTTGATTTTGATGGGAGTTCTTTTTGCCTCCTGGATCCCAGATTAGGGAAATTTTCAGTTCTTATTTCCTCAAATAACCCTCCCGTCCCCTTTTCTCTCTTCTTCTGGGACTCCTGTTGATAAGAATGTTGTTACATCTTATAGAGTCACTGAGTTCCCTGCGTCTGTTCTCGTGTTCCATATGTTCCATAATGCTTTCTCTTTTATTCAGCTTCATTGCTTTCCATTACTTCATCTTCCGGGTCACTGATTTGTTCCTCTGTTTTTTTCCAGCCTGCAGTTCATGGCATCAAGCCTGTTTCCAGTCTTGTTTATCGTGCTCATCATCTCCAGTTGATTGTTTTTTTGGTTTGGTTTGGTTTTGCTCTTTTATCTCTGTGGTTGGGGTCTCTCTGATGTCTTCTATTTTTTTCTCAAGCTCATTGAGTATCCTTATCATTACTTTAAGTTCTCTATCAAGCATGTTACTTATGTCTGTTTCACTTTGGTTTCTGGCTATGGTCTTACCTTACTCTGTGTTGGATGAATTCCCCCAAGACACAGTGGAGGGCACCTGGGTGGCTCAGTGGGTTAAAGCCTCTGCCTTCAGCTCCGGTCATGATCTCAGGGTCCTGGGATCGAGGCCCGCATTGGGCTCTCTGCTCGGCAGGGAGCCTGCTTTCTCCTCTCTCTCTGCCTACTTGTGACCTTTCTCTCTGTCAAATAAATAAATAAAATCTTAAAAAAAAAAAAGACACAGTGGAATTTTTGTCAGCGTGGGTCCCTTTTCAGTCTTTGACCTGCTGTCTCTTGAGTTCTAACAGATTTTCTTCAGATTCTACCTCTGTAGGGAATCATCTTCCTGTCGGTATAAGTTGCTGGGCAGTGTTGGTCCTTTGCAGCGCTATGGGCCCCATGAAAGCATTGTTTCCCGTCAGAGTAGCCGATGCTCTCCCCAGATGACTGTCTTCCTTCTGTCCCTTATCTTTTCCAAGGAACTGGATGCTCTCACAGTATGATTCTAACTTGTTAAGGCAAGTTGCTCTGATGATTTCTTTAAAGATGTTTATTTATTTATTTATTTGACAGAGAGAAGCACAGCCAGAGAGGGAACACAAGCAGGGGGAGTGAGAGAGGGAGAAGCAGGCTTCTTGCCCAGCCGGGAGTGTGATGTGGGGCTCAATCTGGGACTCCAGGATCATAACCTGAGCTGAAGGCAGTCGCCTAACCAACTGAGCCACCCAGGAGCCCCGCTCTGATAATTTTTAAATAAAACTACATCACTGTCTTCTGGGATCTTGGGTTTATGAATTACTCTTGGATATTATTGTGAAGAAAACACAAAACCCATGGCGGTCGTGGCGTCACAGACAGCGAGTCCCGTGCCGCCGCTGGCAGCCTCGGGCTTCTGCTTCACAGCTGTGCTCCCTCCTGGTCCCAGCTGCGTCGGAGTGCTGCAGTGGTCGGGAGACCTCTGTGTTGTTCGCAGGCAGAGGTCAGACGCCGCCCGGACCGTTCGCCTTCCTCTTCTCTCTGTGTCTCAGTATCAGGCAGTCTGTGCTGCTGCGGCATGACCGTGTTGTTCTCTTGCAGAGGAGTCAGACTCAGTCTCCGACGCCGCCAAAGCCCCCGTCCCCGAGCTTCGAATTAGGACTGTCCAACTTCCCTCCGTTGCCTGGGGCAGCAGGCCACCTGAAGACCGAGGACCTGTTTGAAAACAGGCTGTCTAGCTTGTTAATAGGGTCCTCGAAAGAACGGGTAAGATGCCTACTGCGAATGTGTGCCTAGTGCCGAGTCTGCGCCGGGCTCTGCCCCGTTCATACAGAGAGGGTGGGTGATCAGAGGCCACGTGGATTTGGAGTGGTAAGGTAGACTTGACCCTGGGACTAGACCTTCTCTGTTAATTCCCTTACTGTCGGCCACGGTCAGAGGTGGAAACTGGGTCGTGTGTCCTATAGACGTTCTCTGTTACCCCAGGGCTCAGGTTGCACTTTCATTGTTGTGATTCAGGACCTGCCTTCATTTTGTCTGCAAAATGGAACAGAAGTCTGAGTTGTGACAGGAGTAGTACAATTTTTAGTGCTCTGCGCCACAGAAGGGAGCCTGGAGACGTGCCGTCACAGTACTCTGTGGCTCTGGTCCGCTCCGCGAGCATGCCCGTTGCTCTCGCTGCTCTGTACCGAGTACAGCCCCAACATCGGGTGGGCTGCAGGAGCAGAGGAGCGAGTTTGCAGTGCTCCTGCTGGGTCCTGTGGCTGCTCCCGAGGGACGGAGGGTCTGTGCAGCTGCTGGCAGTGCGGTGTGGGGCCTGGGTGAGCGCTCGCCAGGGCACAGGTGTGGGGCACGGAGAAGCCGGCCACGGTAACGCGCGTCCTCGTGTGAGATCTCTGCCTGCCTCTGCGCCCCGTCTGCTCCCACACCCAGATGGACGGCCTCTGGCTGGGACGGGTACTGCCTCGCAGCCGCAGCCAGGCCCGTGCGGCCGGACAGAGCCCCGCAGAGCCCCTGCGCCCCTAGGCCGGAGGCCCCGGGTCCCCTCCTCGCCGTGCCGCCACTACTTACTGCTCCTGTCGCTAACCTGTGAGGTGGAGTGGACTCGGGACCCTGCGTCCCACGACCACTCACAGGCGACATTTGGCATGTCTTGTGCACTAGTTGGAGTCTCTGACTCGCAGACGGTCGTCTCTGGGCTCCAGCTGCCTTCTCCCGTGATGTCAGAGTCCGGGCGCTGGAGGGACCTTGACTTCCAGGCCGCCTCCGCTCACTTCAGAAGCAGCGACGCCAGTGTTTGACACTGCAGGTCTCCATGCCGTTTTTGGTTTGGGTTTTGGTTTTGTTTTTGAAGAAAGAATGTGTACTTTAAACAGGTCTGAGCTGGACTCCGTTCCACAGCACCGAGTCACAGCTTCTCCGGGAAGCCCCTGCGGCAGCTTTTTCTCCTGCCTTGATGCTGGCCTGCGGGAGCTGGCCGGGAGGGGCCTGGCCCCGTCCCCGGAGGCGGGCTGCGTCGCGCGCCCTGGAGCAGATGCAGCGCTCCGGCTTCCTTCAGCTGAGCATGGACTTGGGGAGAGGCTTGTTCTCCGGCAGGGCTCAGCGCCGGGGGCGGAGGGCACAGCCGGTGCCGTCCCACCGGCCTCGCTCCCCTTCCGTGTTCTCAGTTCAGTCCGCCTCTGAACCTTTGATCTGCTTGGAAAGTCGAAGTGTAAGAAAGTGTTCTCTGTGCCTGTGACACGTTCGTCCCCCTGCACGAGGAAGACTGGCCTGACGCACTGCCACTGGGCCCGGGGGGGCGCTGTCTGGAGCAGGTGCGGCCGGCGCTACTCATGACCTTGTTCCGCGACCAAGGACGGGTTCATGTCCGTGTTCCAAGCTTCCGTCTCCACAGCTGTTAAACTGGGGACTCATACACCTGCTTCCGGGGGTGGGAGCTGCCACCGCCTGCCGCCCACCTTGAGGCACCCAAATTCATGTCTGTATCAAAGTTTCAGTCTTTCTGGTTTTAGTTAGAAGAAGGAGCTGTACGGAATTAGGTTACAGACGCCACATTTAACAGATTTGAAGGTTCATCATGTGCTAGGCACGCTAGGCATTGGGGTGTCAGGAATGAGATGCCCTTGATGTTTATTCCGTGGAGAGAACAAGCTCGTGGACAATGAAGGCGGAAGCCCAGAGGGAGGCCCGAGCCACAGAAGTGAGGTGCTCGCGGGCAGTGGGGAGCACTCGGGAGGACAGGCAGGGCTCTGTTTCCTCACGCTGCTAGCTGGTAGTGGTTTCCCACTGCTCCGCGTGGTCAAGGCCGTGCTTGGGGCCCGGGCAGAATGACCCTGGTGTCCTCTGGAGGAAGGTGGGAAGCCTCCTTGTCATTCAGACTGGGACCCTCGTTGGTGTGTCTGATGTCAGGAGGACAGAAATCTGAGGGCTACGTCTCTCTCTGCCCGAGCTAAACTGTCCTCCCCTGGTTTTCAGAGCCTGAACGCGGATGCAGGCACGAGCTCGCTCCCCACAGTGACCCCCAGAGAGCCCCTGGTGCCGGCTCCCTGTGTTGTGTCTGCAGCCTATGGGCGCTCCCCCTCCCCCGCCCGTCTGCCTGAGTAAGTACAACCTTCTGCTGAGCCGCCACGCTCTCACACTGCCCGTGCCTGTCGCGAGCGGGAGACTCACACCTTGGGTGGCATTCTTACAGGGATCCCAAGGTGGCGGAGAAGCAGAGAGAAGCCTCAAGTGTGGACAGACCTCCTTCTGCCCTAACTACGACGGCGAGTAAATCGGTGCAGGTGAACGGCGCTGCCACGGTATGTGTCCCAGCCGCCCTTCCCGCCCCGGGGAGGAGGCGCTCGGTGTTCTTTTCTG